>JAHBCN010002439.1:0-91409 GCA_019359885.1 Listronotus oregonensis | reverse complement strand
TAATTTTTCTAAATATGTTTTTAGGTTTTTTCTATTTTTTACTTATCATAAGTCGATCGTCGTCATGCCACCAAAATTACCGAATTTGATCATTAAGGGGTTTTTTTTTAAAATTTGTTAAAAAAAATTTTTCTTTTTAAAAGGGTCATTTAAAACTTAATGACGAATAAAACCCAAAATGTTTAAAATGGAAAATCCGTTTAATAAAACTTTTATATATACATAATTTTTGGGAGAATTTAACATTGATATAGATATGCAATGTTTTGTGTAAAATAATAATTTGAGTTACCCTTAGTCAAATATTTCTAAATGGTCTCCCCCTTTAAAATTTAATTAAAGTATTGCCAGGGCTAATACCTAATATAATTAAAACTAAAATTTTAAAGGTTCCTTTTTTTGGTTATATCAAATGATAGCAACAACAGAAAATAATAAAATATTCCATTTTTGCTTTCTACCTCTGCAACGATGGCCATTTTTTTTACTTAAATAACCCTTCAGCCAAAATTGGAATTTTTCACCTGTTTTTAAAGGAAAGCGACAATCTCAAAAGACAAAGCTCTTCTACTAGGAAATAATAAAAAAAGTAAAAATTAAGCAAATGATCGTGGTTTTCTCCTAGAAAATTTTAAATATATTTTAACTTTTTTTGTAAAGATTTTTAAAAAAATTGTTAAATCGAATAATGTCTTAAAATTAAGTTTGTTTTTAAAACTATATACTCTTGCAGTCATTAGATAGACAATGAAATGATTGGAAAACTTTAAAAAAATATTTTTAAATGTTGATTTAAAATAAAAAAGGGTATTTTTTCCCCAAATTTAAAAAATCCTATAAATATCCTTTATCTACAACCGTGCGTAACTAAGGTTACAAACACTTTTAAGTGTGGTGAGTGTCACTTTACGCACTAGTGTGGTAACTGTTACTTTACCGCACTAGTGCGAAGTAAGATCGTACTAAGGACTTTTAAAAAATCGTTTATTTAAACGTCGTTTAACAATTATTACTCTCCACGTAAATTACCTAACATACTGATAATATACCTAAAATTAAATGTAATATCGAGTTGCTCACATTTCCTATATTTACGACTGCCGATTGAAATGGCTGTCTTTTGAAAAGGTGAGGTTGTAAAAATTTTGGAAATTGGGCTCACACCGTTAGGTAACAAAAATTTTATTTTTTAAATCAAAATTTCCCAAAAAAATTTTGTTTAAAATTGGGAAAAAATAAACGCCCCAAAGAAAAATTTTTAGGTTTTTTCCCAAAAAAAAAAAAAAACCTTTTTTTTTGATGGTTGTAGATAAATACTATACATAACCTAAAGTGGTTTTAAAACGGTTTTTAGCGCACTTAAGTGAATGCAAAACTCGCCTTTGGCTCGTTTTGCAAACTTTACTTTGCGTGCGCTAAAAATCTACCACACTTGTTATGTAATATACTATTATACACAGTAGTTTTTGCTTGTATCTGATGTGTTAATACATTAATTCATTAATTTTTACAGTACCGCTATTTGTCTAATGTATTCCTATTACCAGGACTTTAAAAAAAGGTGGTTCAAATTGAAGAGTTTTCATTGAGATCTTTAAAAATATAAAGAAAAGAGTCGTTTGGGATTGTGGTAAAGTTGTGCAACTCACAGTCCAGCAATGGTTGGAAAGTAAGAATATTTTCGGAAAATATTAATGTGTATGTTATGTTGTATTTTCCAAATTTTATTTGAAAACGTTTTTTAAGAAAGTTCATTTTGTTTTTTTACTAATAGTTCTCAAGATCTCATTGACGACACTTGCATTTGGTCTCCATTTGTAGTAAAAGTCTTGACTGTGTTGGTTTTCCAATAGCAGCGCACTAGAAATCTTTAACTGCCAAAATAGATTTTCTTCACTATAATTAATACTGTATCAGCCCACAAGGATATAGGGGTCAAATGTTATTTACATTTTTGTTTCTTTGCGGCTTATTGGTTTTCTAGATGTATTTATTTTAGTTGTATTTTTTATGTGAAATTTGTGGGATCTAGCATGTGATAAAAGATCTTTGGCAGTATGAAATTTATTACTTATCCGTTCATTCTTTTATTTTGTGAATAATTTTGTAGTTAGGTTAGTCATATTTAAAGCTTGATTATGTGATACGTTTGGGAAAAGCAATTTTAACTTTTTTTCCCTGACATATTTTAAATGCTTTAAATTTTAATAGCAGAAAACAACAATGGTTAAACAAAATGTCTTTTTAATAATAATATATATGAATAATTTAAATGTTTATTAAAAAATGAACATAGCGCATTTTGATTTCAGAGTTATAAAAAGATGTTTTAAATCATATTACATACTAAAATGAGATATTTTTTTGTGGCAACAACCCATATATTTTTTAGTTGCTTTCTTTTAAGGCACAATATAAAAATAAATTTGTTTAAATATTTCAAAACTTGAACACAAATAAGATTTTTGGCCCCTTATCCAAAACTGATGAAATTATATAAATTGGTTAAAAGTACAGAAATTTAATTTTCTCGTTTTAAATGTACACTAGAGTCCCTCTTATGCGAACCCCGCTAATCTAAAAATCCACCTAATCCGAACAGGGACGGGGACCAAAAAAAAATTTAAAATTTTAGACTGAAAAATAAAGAAAAACGGGTTTTTCAAGTAACGTCCTACGTTTATTAAAAAATCTAATAATACTTTATTTTTAAACCTACAAATTATTGACTAACAATTTAAAGTCGGTGATATTCTTCTGGCGCAATGCACTAAATCGTTTTTAACCATCTATTGTTAAATAATAAAGGTGATTAGGGTCCGAACTTTAATATTTTACAATCAGCCGCTAAATATGCCTCAAAAAGACAATAATATTGGATTAAGGGACAAAATTCGCCTAATCGAACAGGCTTCGGTCGCAATTAGTTCGGATTAGCGGGACTCTAGTGTACCTATATTGGATCAAAAAATTGAATTGTGCAGTTTAAATATTAACAGTTTTATGTAGTTAAACGTACACAATAATAAAACAAAAAAACTTTGTTAATACGTATAAGTAGCTCATTTCCATTGCTGTAGCAAAATTCTTCCAACTGGTGGACGTTGCAACTTAAAGGGAGATAACCCTACCATGCCCTTGGCATACCGGTGTATAAAACATACGGTATCATGCTTAATTTTTGGGTTAGTTTATTTTAGTCTACATATTGTTTTAAAAACTTAAAAATATGGATTGTCAAGATAACAATCATTTAAGTCCCCTCTACTCTTACGGCCGAGTGATGATCGCGTTGTTAAATTTAGCAATGGACTTAGCAATTGTTAAAAGATAACAACGGTTTAGAATGTTTAACAAAATGTTAGATTTTGAGAGGTTGCCTACTAAAATCATTGTATAACACGTATTAAGACAATTTTCAGGATCGGCAACACTGGTTCAGCCTAAAAACATTATCTTTCTTAAATTTGTTCTGAATTATTGATTTAGTTTTAAAATTTTATATTCACAGAAAATCAGTACTTTAAAACATAAAGCCATTTAATAATTTGAAGAAAAATGCCTTAAATTTTTGAGCTTTACAATAAATAATGCACAATCATGCATTTATGACCCTATAAAAAGTAACATATATCACCCCTTCTCGTTCTTCTTTGCAGTTACTTTTGAATTTATGGTATTTTTTTTATTATTTCATAACCATAGAATACCCAACTGTAGGGTAATAACTTGCGTTAATCCACCGACACCTGACAATTTAAAAAATATGAGTCTTATTTTCTATTTTTAAATATTCCACCTTTCTTGGTAACACCATCTCCCGGTCTGATTTAAAGGATTTAAATCTCATATTTACATTACTATTCTAGTTCCGATCACACTACCGTTTTTTTATTCCTTCAAGCATATACCTATTAGAGGCAACCTTGTCGTTCGGCAGTGCGAACAAGCGTGTGAGAGAAAGTTATAACCTATCTAGATCGGCGGGGAGGGGTAATTACCGCGCTCTGTGTGCTGATTGATTAGTGGGGTATATACCCCTCCCCGCTGACCAATTAAAACAAGCGTGCGAGGAAGAAAGGTTATAGACCTATTCTGCTTTCTCTCTCACCCCTTGTTGCGCTGCCAAATGACAAGGCTGCCTCTAGTAGGTATTGCTGGAAGTTTTATTCATTCGATGCGAAATATCATTTAAATTTTTTCAACAGAAGAATTACTGTTATAGCAACTATTTTGGACAAAGAAAATGAATAGTCTAAAAGCGAAAAAAACACGAAATGAAGGATATGGATGTACCAAGTTTGCAAAGGGGAAAAATAAAAGGGGATATGTTACACATTATCGCCATTTAATAATATTTACACACTTATCGCCATTTAATATGATTTAATAAGTTACGAAAAAAATCGTTCTTCGATAGGTATAAACCTAAAGATACCAAATCAATTTTCGTGACGAAAGCAATAACTTCCTTAATTGGAAAGTTTCTTCATTTCCTATATTCTTACGTGCACACAGCCACAATCAAGTTTTACAATTGTTATTGTAATAGTTTCAAGGATAATTCTCTAGAAAATGTTTGTTTCATAATGTATATCTCAACCAAGCTGTTAAATTTATTTTATATTTTGAATCTGACGTGTATACTAACCATGTAAAGTACTGTATTTAAAAGTGTCCAAATCGTATAAAAATTTTAATTCTTTTTTTCCCCTTTTTATCAATTTAAAAATATTCGGTGGGTATAGTTGTTTATATTTTTTTGAGTTCTTTTCAATTTTTAAAATGAAGGTTGAGAGATAGCACTAATCGGGGTATATTTAAACAAGTCCCGTTGTATCAGTTTTTAAAATATATTTCTTCAAAGGTATTGCATAAGGGTTTTACTATCTAAGTTTTTGCCTTTAATGTTAGACGCAATAGATAGAAGATGATTAAATTAGGGCTAAGTAGCATAATGTAATGTTGAATCATATATCGTTAAAAATTTTAAAAATATCTGGTACTTTTAGGGATTCCAAAAAAATATGCTTATTTTAGTTGTCCATTAAAATTCTTTTGTGACTATTTATAAAGAAATGAAAAATTTGAAAACACTTTCCTAATGTTTATTTTGTTTTTTTTTTTAAAGTCGGATAATTTTTTTATTGTGTGTCTTAAAAGCTTTACAGCCTTAAATAACAATGTATTTCATTTGTTGCAGATTGCTTTTTATATACAAAGTTATCTCATCTCCCCATCTTACAGACTTACTACTTTTAAAGAATCTTATTCTTTTTATGTGTTATAGTCTTATAGTGAAATCCATCTTTACATGAAAATCCTAGTCACTTCATGAAGCGTTGACATATGGTGTAAAATAACCAAACTAAACAATCTGCCAAGGCGTATCATGAAGATCCGGCCTGTTTTGTCATATTTGTCTACCACGATCTGCCTAACTTTAAAGTTGTACTTTCATACTTGTTTTAAATTACTGATAAACACAAAACTAACTACAAGTAACCTGTTTTATCAGATTAATAAAAAAGAATCTTTATTTCAAAGTATGTTACTCCGTAAGGTGAAAACATAAAAGGAAAAAAAAGTCAACAAAAAGAATACAATTCCATAAATTTCTAACAAATTCCCAAAAATTCAGGAAAAGTGTAGGGTTCAATCCCATTATGCAATATCGAATGTGAACTTCAAAGTTTTGCATGATAAATTATCTTTGTTTGAACAACTGTATTTTCTTCTGGCATACTCGACATGATACTCCCATGAAAGAACATCATCTATAACCATTAACAAAAAAAAAAAAAAATTTATTAATGTTAGACACCCAATCAGGCTTAACACACCCAAAGGTTTGGTACAATATGCAAATATAATAAATAATAACAATACACAGTAAATTATTTAAAAATTACAATTTAAAACTGCATCCCGAAGGAGTTATACATGGACCCATAAAATTTTATTAGACAATCATGTCACTAAAATTGTTTTTGTAATATTCCTCTAGTGAATAGAAACATTTCGAAAGCAAATATTTTTTACTACAAATTTAAATTTTTGGAACGTAGCTGAGTTATAGAAAGTGGCAAGAAATTAAATAATTTAGGACCCAGTGCCTGTCCAATTTTTTTTATTCTGTGATATTTGAAATATATATTTTTCCTTCTTGTTAGATGGGTGCGTGCCTTCAAGTGTTGTGTGGTTTATGTTATTGTCTTTGTGTAAAGTAAACAATGTAAAATATAAAGCAAGGAAAATAAGTATATTTAATTCCAAAAAAAAGTGGCTTGCAATCAGCCTGTAGTCTACTCCCTTATGACCCGTATAGCTCTTGTTTGTAAACTAAAAAACTTTTTACTATTTGGAGCATCCCCCCCAAGCAAGCAATGCATATGTAGCCTTTGATTTAAAACATGAGTAATACTTTGGACAACATATAAGGAAACTGTTTGTGAACATTATATTACTACACAATATGACAAAATAGCATCAGTTTGTGGCTTGATTTTTACATGATAAGACAGATTTCACTAAAAACTATGACATATAAACGGGTGTTAAACATAGTTTCTTTAAAATAAATGTTTTGAACGATGCAACCCATCAAAATAATAAATAAACTTTAAGTATGGTTGATCACGAAGTGTAGGATATAATAATAAAAAATTCAGTTTTTATGCGTGAAAAGTTGTTTCAGTTTTTGTACCTTAAAATATAAAAACTTTTTTTTTTTAAAATTTTTATGAAATTTTAAATTTTTGCATATACATAACTAGACTAGACAAAATTCATTTGCTTTAATTTAATTATCGATAAAAACCCGTATCAGAAAATCTCGTCTTTTTACCCACATATTACCGGTCATTCTAGCAAATTACTTTTTTTAATTTTTTTTTCAAAAGGGGTTAAATTCTTTCATTTTCCAAATTCTCTTGACGACTAGTACGATGTTAGTGACCGGCAGACTTGGGCTACCCAATCGCTGTGAAAATTTCCCCTTCGCCTTTGGGCTACACGTTGTATTTAACCGTTTATTTCACGCCTACCTGAAACTTTTTCCCTTATGACGGTTTTAAGTTTCCATATTCCTCGAGTCCCGAATCACATTTCCGCATACGTTGTTTCTCAACCGCGAGAGAGCTCCTGTATCCCAAAAACAATGATATTAAATTATCTTGTATCCTGTGACAGTTTTTTTTAAATTTTAGTATCATAAATTAAAACTGTACAGTGTTGCCAACCTTTTTTAACAAAAACAAAAAAAAATCCAGACCTAAAAAATTGTACTAAAAAAGAAACTAGAAAAAACTTTTGGTTAATATTATTTTTTAATTGCTTTGTAGTTATAAACTGCACATTTTGTGAAAATTCCAAGTTTCCGTGGGTTGGGAGTACTGTGGTGTTTCAAAATCAATTAGTTTGTAAGTTGCAAAGTTTATAAAATTTGTGTTGTTAAAAAAAAAAAACTAAATTCTGATTTTAAAAAAATTGAAAAACGATGGGATTGTGAAATTCAGAATTTGGCTTTATTAATAATTTACTTTAAATTTTGATAGGTGTATATTTTGTAAATTTTTATAGGTATTTATTTTTGTAAGTTGTTATAGTTAGTTTGTAAACATGTTTTTTTTTGATTATTATTATTTTTTTTTTCTTGATCAACATTTTCAATCATATTATTCCATTTTAAAACAAAATAAAGTGGATAATAACAGTTTTTAGTTCTTTTATTTTAATAAATTATATTCTCTTACAGTAACGGGTATATATTTTATGTCAAATAAAAAAAATAAATATCACAATTTAACATATGATAAAAATTGATTTATAATCATTAGCAGCAATTTTAACAGTCTAATCTTATGGAAAAAGATTTAAAAGCAAAAAAAATCCTTTAAAAAATGTTTCACTTAATCCCTAATAAATTAAACAATTTGCTAATAATCGATGATCGACTGTCCTATACTGTAGTCTTAACTTGGTAAATTCCATAAATTAAAACCAAGTTTTGTTTTGAAAATCTGAATTAGTTGTATTTTTAGTCGTGCTCTTTTTATTTCTATGAAAAAAAATATTTATTACAGCATTCCGATTTGAGATGTGACGTTTTCGACGATTTTTAAATCGGAACCATTTTTTGAAGTGCATATAAGAAGCATTCATCAGACCACGGATACTCTATGCCCTCGACGCACGGAACTTAAGACGGCAAATAATCTGAAACACACACAAAGAATGGCAATGAGAGGAATAACTGGGGCGGTCCACTACTCCGAATTGGAATCGCTGGGTTTTCGGGGCTCCACCTTCCCATAAAAATCAAGCCTCAGCAAGGGGGAGAGGCAATAAGACTGGGTGTGGAGGATGAGGAGGGGAAAACTGGACATCATGGGCCAAGTGAGAACTGTGGCTCTTTCGATGAAGCAAAGCATCCCCCGTAATCCAAAACCTTATACAAGATTAACATATCGGCGGATGACTGGGCTCACAGACCTTGGGACACCAAGCGAAGGAACAGTTATTTATACAGTTTCTCGAGGAAAGAGGCCGCACTGCTTCGGTTTCTTGTAGAAAGAACGAACTACAAGTTTTTTTGGAACAATGGAAAAGAATGCAGCCGTATTTCAGGAGGAAGTTTGGCAATATCCAAACCATAGAATACTGCCTTAATAGAAGATAAAGGGAAAGATAACCATATTTACTGACAGCAATCAAAGGCTATTATTGGGGAAAACCTATGAAGGACCTACCAATGAGCAAAAAAATAGGGTGCAAATGAAACCCCCACAGGCATATTGACAGGTCATTGTAGAAACGAAACTACCTCAACAAGATAGGAAAAGGGAAAAAATATATGTAAAGTGTGGAGAGGAAGAAGACGCCATACATATCTTAAATGCCCAGAACTAGGGCACCCCAGAGGAAAATGTCTAGGAACGGCATGGATGGACCTAAATAAAACAGATTCCCCCAGGGGTCTGCATCAATAGTGAATGGGGCTCTATAAACAAAATGACAGCGCCAGATCGGTGCAAAAAAAGCATACATAAGGGACAGGACAAGTTCCCCAAACCTGTGTATGCTTAAGGGTTGGTGTTGAGCAAAATTTGGCCTCAGTTCGGGCCCCAGCGAGGGCCTCCCATACTCAATGATAGTTTTTTTGGGGTTTTTAAGCACTATCAAGTTATACATAATACTCAATTTAAAATTTTGGTCCGTTCTTTGCGAGATTTAACTAACATGATTTTACTTAAAAAAATAAACCATATATTAAATTAATAATTTTCTTCAATACATTCTAAAAATTTGGGGTGGGTTTTTTAGACCATCGTGAATCGATCTCGTGCCAAAATTTTGGGGAATTAAAAAAAAAATCAACTTTAAAACACCCATAAAAGTCTCTGATAACAAAAAACGTCATTTAGAACAAAGAATGAAATTTTTTTTAAATATAGGCATGCTGTAATTTTGATATTACCACGTTTGGATACCAATAACAAAATTTATAGATCTTACTGGGTTTGACTTGAATATAAGGATGTTTCATAAAAGTTTTTTTTTTTTTGGGAAACCCCAAAATTTAATCTGGATCAATTCGGGGCCGATTATTTTCTAAATTTTTTTAAATATATTGAAAAACAATTTTTAAAAAAAATTGGGTTATTTTTAACCAAATTTATTATTAAAAATTGGAAACCCCCAAAAAAATGGAACGGGTAGTTATGAAAACTTATGGGGTTTTAAAAAAATGGTAAAATTTATGTTCGGTTTAAAAAATCATCCGGACGTCATATCTCAAATTTGGAACACACTGTACAAATATTTTCTTACTTTCTTAACTTTTTAAAAAACCAAAATGCCAATTTTTTCCAATAAGATTTAATGGAGATAGTACCGTGACTTTTGATTAAGGATTTTTAAAAAAAAGAAGTTTATCCCACTGAGTTGCAAAATCCCCAAAAAATTTCTGTTAACCGCAACAAAAACAATAAGTTTGTCCCAAAAAATTGAGCAGCCGAGCACATTGGTACAAAAAGCTGAAGGCCAAATTTCAAGGATTTCTTATAATCTGAAGGTAAGTAGGTCTTTATTTTTGTTTTAAATCTTGTTTTTTTACCTAAAATAAATTCTTGTTTTTGGAAATTTTAATCAAAAAATTTCGCATATTTTTTATCCTTTCATCTGAAAATTAACATTTTTTTCCATTAAAAGACCTAACAAAACCCCAACGGTGGAAGTTCTGGGGGCTCTGGAATGACCGCTGATGGCCCTTGAAAAATTTTTTTTAACCCGGGAGCCAAAAAGGGCCCCTTAGTACTGGTGAAATTTTTTAAAAATTTTCCCCCCTTTTTTTTACACGTAAATGTGATCTTGTAAAATCAAAATACATTTTTGGGAGGACGGTTCGGAGCCCTGAGGAAACAATATACTACCAGTCGTGGAAAACAAAGTCTAACTAACTATATCTATAATTCCCTTTTCTTATGTAAAAAAAAAAAAAACTTTTTTTTTTTTCAGATATTTAATAGTGGGGTTTTTTCCAAAATTCTATCAATAAATAATCGACTGTTCAATCAGGATTTAAAAAAAAAAAAAAATTTTTATTTTTATAAAAAAATAAATCCTTTTATTTTAAATTTTTTTAAAATTTTTTAAAAATTTTATTTTTTTTTAAAAAAAAAAAAAAATTTTTTTTTTTTTTTTTTAAAAAAAAAAATTTAAAAAAAAAAAATTGATTTAAAAGGAAAAAAAAAAAAATTTTTTTAAAAAAAAACAAATTGTAATAATTAAAAAAATTTTTAAAAACATTCTCTCTTTAAAATTTTTTAAAAAAAAGTTCTGTTTTTTTGATAAATGATAAAAATGATTCAGGTGCAACGTATGAGTCAAGAACGGATACTTAAGGTAAGGGACGCATAATTGTGAGCGCGTTAATAAACAATAAAAAAAACCCGTATAAACAATACTTTTTTCAAATCTCAATTAAGGATATTATTAATTTTTAAAAAAATTTTAAAAATATTTTTTTTTTTTTTTTTTAATATATTATGTTTTCGTGGGTCAAAAGTACCCAAATTTGAGATTTTTCGAATTTTTAAAAAATTATATCTCCAAAAATAAACTTTATGAAAAAAGTCATAGGCCCTTTTTTTTTTATTTGTATTTTAATAAAAAATTTGAAAAAATTTCCCCGGGTTAAAAAAAATAACAATTCCCAAATTGTTTAAACAATTTCGGTTAAACAATGGGGCCCCGGGTGGCACCGTGGCAACATGCATTTATATCATAAATTGGGAAAAATTTTTAAAAGGGATCGTAAAAAAAAAAATGGAGGGAAATGTTTTAAAACTCATGCGCCGATTCCCCCCAACTATATTGTCAAAAACGTTATTTTTTTAGTGTCACAAGTTAAATTTGGGTATACAACATGCTATTTAATTTTTTAAAATTTAAAAAAGACGTAAAAAATGACAGCAAAAAAAAAAATTTTAAAATTTTTTGCTTTTTTTTCCATTTCTCCAAATGCATTTTTTTTAAAAAACTATGAACTATCATTTTTTCCAAAATTAAATATTTATAGTCTGTTTCCTTAAAAAAAAATTTTTTTTTTGGGTAATTTTTAAACCCCCATTTTTTAAAATTTTTAAAAAATGGTTAAAAATACTACCCATTTATTTAAACCATTAGACTGTTTTGACAGGACAAATTTAATCATTTTTTTAAAATATTTATCCATATGGTATCAGAACAGACGTTAGAAAAGAAATTTTAACATAACGTTAAAGCATTGCCAACTTTAAATTTACTTAATATTGCTCAGCTCATAACTAACATTTTGGGACTATTTAGTAAAAGCAGTATCTAATTAAATGAAACACTTGATCTTAAATATTAACCTAATAACAATACATAGTAGAGTTGACAATTGTAAAAAAGCTCTGTAAGCCAAAAAAACTGCTTAATTTTAAAACAAACAAAGTATATGAAACTAACACATGAAAGCCTAATATATTGCTCCATATCTTTTATTTTTAGATGCTAGAGAATAAATCGTGTAACTTAAAAATAAAATGATTACAATTTTGGTGGAAACCGATGGTAGATGTCCACATAGCTTTGTAGCTGTAGCTGAAATGTTGGCTTATGGTAGCGATTTTGTATGTAACTTTCTATACTTCTACACAATACAGGTCATAAAATTGTATCTTCTTTAAAAACCTATCAATAACAAACGAATTTTGGAAAGAAGTGCTTATTTCACCATTTCCAAGCAGATCTTTACACTGATTTAAAACTTCTTTCTGGGAACAAATACTTGACAAATAACGATAATCATGCCTTTAGCACATTATTATTACAAATAAATAATAATTCTATCTTAGCCTAAAGACCTTGCTTTAAAAATGGCCTTCAAGGTCTGGCCTAAGCATACTTCCTACCTCTATATTGACTTTTATCTGCGACTTTTTAACTTTAGGCAAAGGTGACCTTTTAGTACAAACTGGACACACATCATTTGATTCACTAGATGAATACAGTTTGCATGGAAGATATCCATGACCCATACACATATACTTAAATTTGTTTCAGTTTCCTTCGATACATGAAAGGACTTTTATTCAAGATACATGTGAGATTTGTTACAGTACTCCTTTGCCTTCCTGGTGAAGAGCTTTTGCTAGCTCCTGAAACAAAATATTAATTCAAATTCAATATAATATATTTTTTAAATATACATTTAGTATTTAATGCTTAATTTGGAATAGTGAAAAATTAAAAATTCAAATCAACAACTTTAATTGTATTAGTACTTAATCGATTTTAAATTTATCATGGCGAAATATGGTTCAAGTCGTGGCTAAAATGCGATTAGTAACACGGAATTACTGGGTGTTTATATTTTGCAAAAAATCAAAATTTTGAATTCTTTATTCCTTGTTTAAAATGGAAATAAAGTTTAGAAATAATTGTAGAATTCTAATCAGTGAGGGAGTTTGAATATTAAGAAAAAAGATATGCATCAATTTAAATGAGATTATTCAATATAGAGATCATAAAAAAATAATAAAATAGGTTTAAAAAGACTAAATTCTTTAGAATTGCATTGTCTCGTTATCTGGTCATTGTGTGGCAAAATGATTTAAAAATAAACGTTTCTATCAAAGGAGTATATTAGGAAACAAGTTAAACAAATGGCAGCATTAAATCGCGTTTTTGTTCATAAGATTAATATATGACCCAATTACTTACTGTAATGTAGATCCTTATCCAAAGCCTTCATGCTTGTTTTAAGTAACTCTACATCATGCTTATAATCACTAAGCATTCCTTGTAATAAAGTTTTAACATCTCCATAGTTAGCGTTTGAAACCAGAACTCTAAGAGTTGAGATCGGGAGGTACGTGAGGTGCAGCTGCATGAGTAATTGTCTAAGTGAGTATTTTTTTTACACTTCGCTGCAGAAAGAATGTGAAATAAACAGATTTTTAGTATAAATAATTGGAGAAAACGAGTGACACGGTCATATACTCTAGGTTAGTTGGGTAAAAACACGATGGCCTTCTTGAGTAACATGTGATACAGTGATTTTAAACTCATACAAATGCTATGTCGAATGACATTGTCTAGCGAATCTACTCGACAGCGACCGAAACTGTCAATAAACGCTTCGATAAAGTATTTCTCACCGACCATTGGAATTAAAAAAAAACACTTTTTAATTTATGATTATCTATAAAACGATGTTCCGTTTCAGGTTAATATCAGCCCGATTAAAACCTGCACATACACAAAATTGTTTTTGTCCCTAAGAAATGTAGCAGATACAAAAATATTAACAATTATTTATCCTTTATAATGACTGGTATATATATATATATATATATATATATATATATATATATATATATATATATATATATATATATATATATATATATATATATATATATATATATATATATATATATACCAAAGTATAACACGAAAATAGAGACTAGTTGATAAAATATAAAGTCCTTACCTTTGTTTGTAACAAAGTAAGCCACAAATACTGGGCTCCTTCGGAATCTAGATGTTCTGCTCCTCGTATGCACAATGCCACGGCTTCATCACTAGAGATTATTGCATAATAACAGTTCTAAGGCCTCAGACCATTTCACAGTTTGTTCTAAGTAAGGCTGTTGCTTGGTGAACCTAAATAAATGGAAACTTAGAACATATTTCTTTTGAGTATTGCGAAATGTGAGACAGATTTCACAATAATTTTATTTTAAAAAAATTTTTTATTATGGATTTTGAGTTTTTTTTTTTTTTTAAAAGTACGGTTTTTTTAATGTGCATAGAACGTTAGATAACTTCATGCATAATACATATTGAGAACTTTTAGTTATGCCCCAAAATATAATACGGGAAAAAAAAATTTTTTTAAAAAAAATTTAAAAATATAAAAAAAAATGACAAAACAGTTAAAATGCAAAAAAAAATTAAAAAAATATATCTTGAGTATATTTAAAGGGTCAGAAACAAGATGTTTAAAAAAAGGGTTTTTCTAACAAACGGGGAAAATGAAAAAAAAAGAAGCAAAACTATGTAGTCAGCATTGAGTTTAATATTTAAAAAAAAATTTCATAACTGCCTAAAAAAACTATTAACCCCCCAAAAAAAGTAACGCTTTGTTAAACAATAGGGGTTTTAGTCAATGTGGCCCTATATTTAAAGCGAAAAAATTTTGTAACATAAGAAAACGGACAAGATTTAAAAAAGGGGATTTGGTCCTGATAAGATATTTATGAGTGACAGACAAGCAAAAAAGGGCTGTATGCTCGATTCATTCAACCTTATAAAATACTAACAGCCTAATTCTAACCCCCTAATTCTAAAAGTTTTATGCAAATCGATGCTGGACAAAAAATTGCGGGGTTTTTTCCATTTTTTTTTTTTTTTTTCCAACTTTTGTATCATCAAATCTTTTTTTAAATTTTTCAAAAAAAATTTTTTTTTTAAATCTGATGAGGGGTGGTTATTTAAAGGTTGAGTTATGGTAGTTAAATATTTATTTTCCCCCAAACTGTTACAATTTTTTTTTTTACAAAAAAAACATTATTAAATAATTTTAAAATAAGAAAAAAAAATTTTTTTGAAATTTTTGTTATTAAGGGTGTTTTTTTAAAAGTTGAAACGATACAAATATAATGTTAGATATAACTCACAACATAAAATATATTCATTCTACATATTTAGTTATGATTTTAATTTACATAGGGTCTATTTCTAGGGTTTTTTTTAATTTTTTTTAGCAAAAGGGGGGGGTTTTTTTCCCCCCTTAAATTAAAAAGCACACCTTAAGCATATATAAACTTTGATCTAGAGGGTAAAAGCAACTTAATTCCAAATGTACAAAAAAATCCGGAGGTAAAACCCCCTTTTTTTTCTCCCCATCCACTGCTATTAGTGAAAAGCATTGAATCCAATTTTTTAAAAATTAGCAAAAAAAATATGTAGTTGGAGTTTAAAACCCCTTTAAAGCCCCCAAAAATGAATGAGCGTCTGTCAAGGGGGATGGTGTTTACTTTTTGTTTATTAATAGGAAAATCCCCATTCACATAAAAACGTTGATCCAAAACACGAATGTATCTGTTTAACACTTTTTTTTCCCAAAATTTTTAAAATTCTCGTTGGATACCGATGCCCAGAAATCTAGACCAGAGGATGACCCTGCTTTTAGAAATAAATATATTTTTCCCCCAGCGTAGAGTAATAATTTCGTTTTAAAATATGGCGTTCATTTGAAATGTTCCTGCAATTTTTTTAGCCACAGATATCACTATAAACAAAGGCATTATTATACCGATAACTAATGAAAATTCCCCCTAACACACACTCATTTTTTAAAAAATTATTATTAGGTATATTAAACTCATTTTTTTTTTCTTGCCTCCCCCCCCCCCCTGGGATATGCAAAAAAAAAGCATCTCCCAGCTAGTGAATAGCTGCAACAACGTCCTGTTGAACTTTATACGATTGGGGCAAAATATGAAATATTAGTTTGGCAATATGTGTTGCAGGTCATTTTTCAACAGTTTAATAATCATAACAATTTTTTTGTTTTATATATTAACACTAAATTTTTGGGAAACCAATACTGCTAAACCTGCGAATTCTGTACAGGGTGGCCAGATAAGAATGCAAAGTGCTGTTTTTTGGGGAAAATATTCGTAGTAGAGGCTTGCGGAAAAAAAAAGAAAAGACTAAAGGGGCCCCAAAAAAAAAGGGGAAAAAATTTTTTTCCCGTTTTCCCCAAAATGGTCCAGGGGGAAAAACCCCCATCTTAAACTTTTGAGTGATTTTCCCCCAAATCCCCCCAGTAAATGTTACCAAAAAAATATATACTTTTTAAAGCCCAGCTTTACTCAGAAATTTTTTTTTTAACACTTTGTTATGTATCTGTTAAAATAAAGTGGTGGGGGGAATTCAATTTTTTTTTTAAAAAAACAGCTGTAACTCCTAAACGACTGAACGGATTTTAACAAACTTGGTCTCTTTGGGAAAAAAAAATTTATTGCTCCAACAAATCCGTCTTATCTGTGATGTCTAGTTCTTAGTAATGCCGCTAGAGCGCTTTTTTTTATCAAATTTTAAAAGAAAATTGAAAAATTTTTTTAAAAAAAATTTAAAAGCAATAATATGATTTTTTTTATAAAAAATGTAGGAAATGATAGCTAAATAGGCCAGTGAAAACCGTTTTCCCCAATTTTTTTATTCGTAGCCTGAAATATCAAGAAAGAATATTTAATTATCATATAATTTTAATAAGACGCTATTACACCGATTTTTTTTTGTTATTTTTTGTTTTTTTTTAAGGTTCAATGATAAAATGTCTTAAATTTTAAAAAATTTTTTTAAAATAATTAAAATATTCTTTGTTCAAAAAAAAAAAAAAAGGGGGGGGTTAAAAAAAAAACATTAAAATGCAAGTCCCAAAGTAGGCAGAATATTGAAGAGTAGGCCATGGAGGAAAAAACAAATGCCTAAAACCAACTTGTAAACAAATATTAAAATTGGGCGGGCCCCAAATTTTTTTTTTGTTGAAACATAAGTAAAGCTTTTAAAAATATTAAAATGCCTTTTAAAAAAGATGAAGCTGTCGATGATTGCGGTATATTTTGAATGTCTTCAAAATGGGCTTTGGGGTCAAAGGGTATACAGAGCTCGATATCCAAATCGGCGTTTACGCAATGGGGGAAATTTTTCCCCCTGTTTAGTGCGAAATTTGTGTAATACTGGCAGCTTTCGACCTCAGTTGCGAAGACACTCGGGGGAAAAAAAGGGAAGACAATATTATTAATGTCTTAGCATACGTAAATTAATCCCCACGTTAGTAGGGAGAGCAAGGCCCCGGGGTAATCCCCTTTTCTTTTCCCAAACTTTTTAAAAGGGAAAACCCCAAAAATTTTTTTCGGCCGGTGATGGGTTTTTTAAAATTTAGCTTTGGGGCTTAGCAGTTTGGGGAAAGTTTAACAAAACGTCTTTTCATTTTTTTAATGTTTTTTTGTAGGCAACCTTTTAAAAAACTGACATTTTTTTAAAATTCTGTTTTTAAACCCAAAAAAAATTTGCTAAGTTGACAACGGTTAAGGACAACCAACAACAAAAAACGATAAAAATACGAATACAAGAAGCCTTTTTACAGCCTGTCAAGAGCAGAAATTGAAGCTGCTTAAGTCCACGCATAAGCGGCTCCAACAATGCATTAAGAGCGCGTCCACACTATGATGAAAAACGCATAACGGCGGACCCGGGGATATCGAATTCTAACGTTTCTATTGGTCAGTTTCTATGCCTGTCAATTTTCCCCGCAGACAAAAAATAACCCGCAAAAATTTAAATTTTAAATTTAACTTTTTGCGGAAACGCGCCCTCGACGGAATGACAATAATGACATAAACTAAACTAACAACAATAACAATAATAATAAACATAGAGAACACACAATTTAATTAAATTTTATATATTTTTTTTAAATTTAAAATTTTTTAAAAAAAATAAATAAAAAAAAAGGGTAGATTGGGATATTTGGCAGATTTGACAGATAATTAAATTGGTAGTGTGGACAGACAAATTTTCATGGGACGTTACGTCGATCCGTCAACCCCCCTTTTTTTCAAAGACCCCTTTATGGAAGACAGTTCGGCTTTTAAAAAGGGGGCATTAGTTTTTTTTTAAAATCGGTAATTTTTTTAATCTCCCCCCTTTCGCTTTTTTTTTTTTTAAATTTTTTAACAAAGAAAATTTTAATTATTTAAAAATTATTAAATTAAGTCATTTTATCATTGAATCTTAAAAATAGACAAATAAATAAAAAAAAAAATCGGGGGAATAGCGTCTTATTAAAATTATATGATAACAAATATTCTTTCTTGAAAGTTTCAGGCTTTAAAAAAAAGATATCGAGATCTGGGGGTTTTTTTTGGCCTATTTTCTATCATTTTACTACATTTTTATGAAAAAAAAAAAATATTATTGCATTTTTTAATTTTTTTTTTAAATTTTTCAATTTTTTTTTATTAGATTAAAAAAACCCCCAGCGGCATTACTAAAAAAATAGACATATCACAGATAAGACGGATTTGATGGAAAAAAAAATTTTTTTCCCCAAAAAAAACCAAGTTTGTTAAAACCTTTTTCCCCCCCAAAAATTTATTTTAACAGATACGTCACGAAGTGAAAACAAAAAAATTTTTTTGAAAAAAGCTGAGCTTTAAAAAACATATATTTTTTTAAAAAATTTTCTGGGTAGATTTCAGTGAAAAATCATTTTTAAAATTTAAGATGGCGGTTTTCGCCCCCTGGCGACCATCTTTGCCTCTTTTTTTTTATAAATTTTTTTTTTGCAATTCTCTCGACGAATAGTTTCCAAAAAAACAGCACTTTGCATTCTTATCTGGCCACCCCTTTTTCCCCCTCCAAATCATTAAAAAACCCAATATCTTCCCACCCCAAATTTTTTGTTATTTTTCCCAAAAATTTTTCACTTCTGCACAAAAAATTTAAAAAAAAATTTTACAAACTTTATGTTTATCTCTAACACACAACTGTTCTAAAAAAAAATTTTTGCTATACTGGGGGCAATTTGATATCACTTGACACTAGTTCACTTAAAAATTATATTGCAAGTCTTTTTCACAATTTAACATTTCAGTAAGATTTTCTATAAGTTCAGAGGAAAGGGTTTTGTCACTATTTGTTGCTTTTTTACAGTTTATTGCGAATAAATGTTTTTAAAAGTAGTAAAAAATTTTTCTTTTTATAAAACCGCTCAGGCAAATTAATATAATTTAAAATATAGTTAAAAAAATCAATGTTTCCCAACAGGATCCTTTTTAAAAAACATTCCAAGATATTACCAGTCTTTTTTTTTTTTTTTTTTTTTTTGGTATCCAAAAACTGCTCCGCCACTTTATAACACTTTTTATTTTAACGCCATCTCTAACAAATCATTTGAATTAAAATGTGTTGGTTTTTTTGGGCCCGGGAGCAAATCCAGCCATGCTTGTTCTTTTTCTGAATGATCACGGACCAGGAGTTCCCCCCCATATCTGTTAATGATTTAATGACGAGTTCACCCTGGGCCCCCTCTTTTTGAGGCTGTCATTTATTCAAGGAGAAATAAAACAAACCAAATGAATTATTTCGCTAAACCCGAAAAAAAATAAAGTATCGTAAATATGGGATAACCCAGACCTAAATATGTTACAAAAAAATTAATATTTAAAAATCTGAAAATTATGAAGAAAAGGAAAAAATATCAGCAATCTAGGCCCCGGTAGTGCCCAGGCCATGTTCTGGCCCTGGGAAAAAAACCATTTTTAAAAAGGGGGGGTTTTAAAATTTAAACACGAAAAAACGTTTCCCAAGGCATAAAATTTTCAACCGGGAACCCTTTAAAGGGGGGTTTGCCCCAAAAGTGCCCCAAATTTTTCACAGGAATTCGGAAAAATAAAATTTTGGCATGGATAAACCCGTCTGCTGAAGTGCAATAAACTATCTGTTGCTGTAGGTGAGTGTATCGACCACCGTCAGTTCCATATACTCGATTTACAATGTTTTTGATGTGATGCCGGAACTTATATCCAAGATGACATTGTCCTTTACGGGGATTTTAATGTAAATTTTGTGCCCAGACAGTGTAAAATTTGGATTTTTCTGTGATATTCTTAAAACCTTTAACTTGTATCAAATTATTACTAACCCTACTAGAAATTACTCTTAATAATCAATCTCTTATTGACCTAATCTTAATAAACAAAAAGAACTAGTTGTGGATGGTGGTGTTCTGCCCTGTGACCCCATTCAGACAGACCATAGGCTTTTTTTTGCAAAATAAAATGAATTAAAAAACTAATACTCTTATAAAAGTATAAGTTAAAAATGGACACTTGGCAGTTTCAGAGTGATCTGCAGAGTATTGACTGGCATGATCTCTAAAATTCTAATACTGATATTAATTAAATATTTTTTAAATGATTAGTGTCTTTGTTTGATTTTTACTGTCCACCTAAAATAGTTAGACTGAGAAACCAAGACCCTGGTTAACATCTAATTTAAAAAAATGATTGATCTTAAACACAAGGCTTTCAATTAAAATTTTTAAATTCAATTGAAACTAGAAATTATTATACCCAAGTTAAAAGTTATGTAGCATTTCCCGTGAAAAGTTAGAAAAACGCCTACTATTCTATGAATAAAAGCTGTACAAAAAGAAACAGAAGCAAACAATTGAGAAAATTTCCAGCTGAAAATTACTAATAAACAATAAAGATATTCCAGGTGAATTAAAGGAACCAATTTAATCAATAATCTTTTTTTGATAGTAACCACAAACAAATATAGATCGAACTGTTAAATGGTCTTCCCCAGTACAACTGTTCTTTGGGGGAGCCATTTTTTTCAAGATTTGCTACAGAGGAACAAGTACTAACATATCTAAAAAATTTAAAAGTAATGGGTTGATTGATGAAATTTCTATAAAATGCTTAAGGCTTGCATGCCTTACTGCCTTAAACCTCTAATTAATATAATTAATTTTATGAAACTGGTTCTGTACCTTTATGTTTGAAAATGGCTCTTGTCACACCTGTGCCTAAGGTAAATAATCCTCGAGTTTTTTAAAGAATTGAGACCAATTAGATAACACCCGCACCCTCAAAAAACTTAGAAAACTAGTCAGACGTCAAGCCACTGAAATATCTGTTAAAGGGATTCCCAATTTCAATCAGGTTTTTTAGACTACTGTAGCTGTGCAACACCCCTTTTAAAAATCACCAGTGATATAACATTGACTTTGGCAATGCTGTCCTTCGGGCATGATAATATGACCAAGGCTTTTGACAGTTTAAATATAGATTTATTAATTTGCTAAATTGACCTATTATAAAATGAATGCTAATGGATGGTTTGAGTTACCTGCAACAAGGCAGCAGGGCTGATGGCTGGGGTGATGGGTTGGTGGGCTGATTGAGGTTGTGAGAGGGGGGGTTCGATTGCCCCCGGGGCCCCTCTTTACGATTTCGCTGGACCTGTTGGCATATTAACATTGTAAATCATTTGATGCGGGTGATTTGCAGATATATCTCCCGCTCCAACACAATCACCGTAGCATAAAACTAATTAAACGACTAAACAATATCTGCTGGGCATCTCAAAATTTCTCTCATAAATTCTAGTAAAACACAAGACCCCGTACTCGAAAGGACATAAATGTTTCCCGATTTGCACATTAAACTGATGGTGTTGACATTAGTGACTAATGAAGTGAGGAGTCTTGGTTATATGGATAGTGTTTTTTTTTTAAACACAGAAAGATTTGTCAGAGATTATTATAAACTAATCATTGTATGAATTCAAAAGTCTTCTTCCTGTAATATCAAAAAGGGGTTTCTTATGATAGCTTGACTTCAATGGCCATCTTAAAGTGTATAACCTTTCTTAACAAAAATTATAACAAATAAATCCAAAAAAGGGAGAACTCTTGTGTTAGGTATGTAAAAAATTTGTCTCGTAGGATCATTTAGGAACATGTTGTGGAGCTATTTCACTAAATATGGGAAGAAACGTATGTTCATATGGGTTGCCTTATACACAAGATAGCTAAAAAAGCCAATATCTTACCGAACTTAACTAGAGAGAACTACCAAGTGGAATTCCTTGGAGACACCCAACGCATCACAGAACAGATTCTTGTTTTGTTTTCTATATTTTACACCCTTCCCAAATCATTGCCCCCAGTAAAAAATCAAGTACCTGTTTTAAGTCTAAAAAACAAACACGTGTAGGTGGGAAAAGGTTATTGTTTTTATGTTTATATTGTCTTGGGTTTTTGGTATTTCTAGTTTGTATGACTTTTTGAAAAGTTTTTTTGGGGGTTATTAAAAAACCCCCTGGCGGTACTTTCCACCTTGTATGTGACTGATACAATAAAGATTATTTTATTTTTTTTTTTTTTTTCCCCATCATAACTTATTATCGTTCCATATAAGGTATGAGATTGTTACGAGATTCACATAGGTATTCCAACCAAAAATTGAGAAAGTGGTCTATAAGATTCGATTTAAAACGACCGTTTACCGATGAAATAACTGATAATTTTTTGACGCATCAAAATTATAAAGCTCTTTCCGAGGAAGGGAAACTGGATGTGGGGGTTTAGGACCGAAAAAGACATTTTTACTTTGAAAGCGAAACAGCGGTAATATCGTATATTTAGGACAAGAGATTTGGGCTAGGAGGAAATGAAAAAATGTTTTGAGGGATTTTTTGCAATAAGATGGAGGGGTTTTTTGCATCGATTTGGGGAATTTCCGGAACTGAACAATTAATTAATGAAGAAAAATGCCTTTGCAAAAATTGCATTTTAAAAGTTTGCAATTATAAAAATTATAACTACGTAAGTATTGATGGAATAGGCCCAAATTTTTTTACTGGGGTTTAGAGACTTTTGGGGACCTGTGGAGTACCTGCTGCGCCCCAAGGGGTTTTGTGAACGCCGTCTTCCGGAGTTTTATTCAAACTCCCAATTGCCCATTTTTTTACTAGGTTTGTGTCCCGAACAAAAATGAGTCGACAAGAACCGATACCTGGGGCAATAATGTAAACCTCTCTTCGAGTTTCACGACACCTCCTAATATCAGCCCAATTTGTTACTGGGGTTTTCGATCGCTGAACCGTTTGATATTGACAAGGTAGTAACAAAAGCACTAATCCTGGGGATGCGGGAAACAGGTGGTCTAATTAGCTGAAATTGGGTTGGCCAGACGGGCACAAACATTGACTTTATAGAGAAAAAAATATTTGGGCTGAAATAAAGTGCAAAAAAAAAGAAAGGTAAAGAAGAGAAATGAAATAAATATTTTTATTAGGGATAAAACTAAAAAATTGTTTTTCATCCCAAATATTATCAACTTTTATGAAAAATACCATAAGCAGAAATATATTTTTAATTACAATACCAATAGAGATGACATTTGATACAACCCCCCCCCGACCCCGATACTCAGATAAAGATCTGTACCGTACTAAAATACGGGTGGTTACACAACTTTGGGCACCGTACTCACAGGTTTGTCAATGTCATATTAGTTTTTCAGTCACACAATCCCCCCGAGAGGAAATGGGGCTAATTAGAGAAACTGTTGTTAAGCAAAGATATACATCATCCATAGCGGGAACGGGTACTCCTCAGGCCCTTGTCAATGTCTTTTTTGTGTTCAGGGCCAAAACCGGGAAAACAAATGATATTAGGAACCGTCGGAAGTCCAAAAAGACATAAAACCATCCACAACGCCAACGAGTACTCCACAGGCCCTGAAATGTCATATTTGTCCCGCGAACCTGAAAAAAAACCTGAGAAAAAAATTTTGGGTTTATATTAGAGGAACTGTTGTAATATTTAAAGAGACGTTTTAAAACCCTTTCAAATTTGGAACACCCCAAAATTTTAAAATTTTTGATTTTTTTAGGAAAATTAAATCATTTGGTTGGTTTAGTTTTAATTTTTAACCAAGCTGAATCACACTGTTTAAAGCAGCAAAGAAATCCCAAAAAATCTCAGCATTTATAGTGTAAGTATTTAATTTAAATCAAATTAAAAAATCCTATTTTTAGATTAAAATTAAAGAAAGCATGCCTTTTTTAGAAATAGGTATATAAATTCCATTTTCCCGGTGTTTTTTTTTTTGTACACCGCTTTTGTACACTATAAAATTTCCTGAAATATATTTCTCGTTTGAACTAATTATTTAATCAATTTTATGCTTCTTGTTTGGGTAAAAGGGCCCAAATGTGACCCCCAAAACCAAATAAATACATATTAAAAATTTTTAAAAAATTTTTAAACTTCTGGTAAAATAATTTAGAAAATTCAAAAGCCCTCAGTTCGGGTTTGTAAATGGTTCTGTTAGTTAGCGGTTTTTATTTTCCCCAATTATATTCAGAGATAATCACTACAGAGAAATAAACTTTCCATTGCCGCAATTCGCCAGGCTTAATAAAAAGTAGGAATATGTAAACAAATTCAGCCTAGCCCTGGTCGGTCAAAAGTCTGAGCAGCGTTTTTTTCCAGTTATATTTCAGACGATAAATCACTTAAAGTGGGAACAGAAATTTTGCGTTTAGGTAGTAGTTAAAACATATATTATTATTAGATTATAATATCACTATTATCCAAATAAATATTTTATTTTTTTGCATCTTATAGTAAGCAAAAATATTTGATATTAAGTTATAAAGTAGATTTAATTCATTTTACCATTTTTATGAACCATCAAGAAACCTACCTTAGTTTTTTTTTGCAAAAAAGGGAGATTCGAAACTGAATAAGGTAATTAAGAAAATAAATGGTTAAAGACAAGAAAAATATTTATAAAAGCACTAAAAATTTTTTTTAAATATTTTATTTTTTTGAGTTGGGTAAAAAACCAAATTGTAAATAGCTTTATTTATGCCTTTTTTGATTAAACCCACCCCTTTTTTTTTTTTACATTTTAATTTCAATTACCAAAAAAGGAGCCCTTTTGTTTCTAAACTTTCTTTACAATTAAAATTTAAGCTTAGATAAATCATTAATCCTACATTGTAACCATACTTATAATGTCAAAATACTTACTGAGAATTCAGGGGAGTAAAATTTTTATTAGAATATTTCCGTTTTGTCTCTGTAACAGACCCATTTCACCTGAAAACTCCGCTTCCGTAAATGCTAGTTCTATCACATTCAGACATTCCCTTGTATTATACCAAAATAATATCTATCTGTATAAGTTGAATGTAATAATTTACTATATAAGTAAAAATAATTATTAAAAAACCCGGGAAAAATTTAAATATTTAAATTAACATCCATGTTCCAAAAAAAGGGGGAACCACCTGTTTTATGTATTCTTTGGGGTTTTTTTTTTAATCTTGCTTTATTTTGTTTTAGCACTTAAAAAATGTTACCAGACAGTACATCTTAGTCCTTACTGGAATAACACATTTCCTAGACAAAATTATTGAAGAAAAAATACACGAGTGATGAAAATAAACATCAAAATTACACACAAAATTTATAAAAATTTTGAAAACATGCCTTTTGATAAAAGCCCTACGGGAATAGTGTTTCGGGTTCGAGAAGGTGTTGAGAAATATGCACAATAGTAAAATATTCTGAATAAACAAGAGTTGCCCAAAAAAAACCAACTTAAAATCAATTAAATAAAAAATATATGATTTTGCTGTCATCCTATTTTTTGGGCGCCCCGGTTTGTTAGAAAATATTTTTCAAAATTATGTGTGTGTGATTTTGTATCTTTGAATTTAGGCAAATGGGGAAAACAGGGCTTTAAGTAGTAAATTAATAAGACTTTGAAGGATTTTTACACTTAAATTTTGCCGGAAAAAAAAACCCTTTTTCTGTTAAAAACATGATATATAGATGAAAAACCGGTTTTCCCCAGATATCCCATGGTGTCATGGGGCTATTTTAGAGAATTAAAAAAACCCAAAAAAGGTTTTTTATAGAGGTTTTTTCCGAGCATTTCCCGCCGGGGAAAAAACCGGGGAAAACCCAAAAATTTACCTTTTCAAAAAAAACTCCGTTTTAAGGGTTTTGGGGAATAAAAAAAGATAAGCAATTTAATTTTTATTTAACCACGGAGAAAAGGGTTTCTGTCGGATTTATAGTTTTCGATTTAGGGCTCATCAAAAATTTAAGGACTTTTTTTTGCGTGGCTCATCGTTTTAAGGCGGATCAATATATTTTAATTCTGAAAACGGCATTTGAAAGTAGAGATCAAAATCTTTCTCTCCATATTTTGAATTTTTTGCTTAGGCGGGGGGAGGAATATTGGTAAAAAAAAGTCTCTGAAAGTCGTGCAAAACGCGAAAAACGGCGAGCGAAGCAGAGTAGAGTAGCGGTAGTGGGGAAGCGAGGCAACGGAGTAGAAATGCATTTTAGTCCGGGTAAATCTGTAATTTACCGTTAAATGATTTTGGAAAGTCATGAATCGAGATGAAACCTTTTGCAGATCAACTACAAACTGTAGGATAGAAATAGTGGATCCTACGAAAAGGTTTTTTAAACCATTTTTTACCTTATTACTCCCCAAAAATAAGACTATTCCAAAAAAACGTTTCTTTTATAGGTTTTTTTGGGCCACTGAATTCGAATATGACATTAGAAATTATACTTGAGGGCTTAGAAGGTCTAAACCAGGAACCCCCAAATCATACATTTCGCTAAAAAAAAAGTTTTCCCCATTTTTATTGTTACATATAGTAACAACAGTAAAAGTGTTACATAATGGTAAAACAACTTTTTTTAGCGAAATGTATGTTTTAGGGGTGTAGGGAGTAAAAAAAGGGTGAATTCAGTCCTTTTAAGCTCTCAAATGTAATTTCTAATATCATATTAGAATTCAATGGCCCAAAGAACCTATATGTACCATTAAAAATGAGGAAAAAACTTTTTTTTAGCAAAATGTATGTTTTAAGAGTGTATGGTCTAAAAAAAGAATAAATTCAGCCTTTTTAAGCCCTCAAATGTAATTTTTAATATCATTTTCGAATTCAGTGGCTCAAAAAACCTTTATGTACCATTAAAAATGAGGAAAACTTTTTTAAGCGAAATGTACGTTTTAGGGGTGTAGGGGGTAAAAAAAGGGTGAATTTAGCCCTTTAAATGTAATTTCTAATATCATATTCAAATTTAGTGAGCCTATTTGTACCATTAAAAATGGGAAAAAACTTTTTTAGCGAAATGTACGTTTTAGGGGTGCAGAGGGTAAAAAAGAGTGAATTTAACCCATCTAAGCCCTCAAGTATAATTTCTAATATTATATTTGAATTCAGTGGCCCAAAAACCTATAAAAGAAACGTTTTTATGGAATAATTTTATGCTTGGGGGTAAAAGGTTAAAAACCCTCATCGTAGGATCCACTATTTCTTTCCGACAGTTTGTAGTTGATCTGTTTCTTAAGAAAATGCAAAAGGTTTCATCCTGATTCATGACCTTCCAAAATCATTTAACGGTAAATTACAGATTTACCCGGACTAATATGCATTTCTCCTTCGTTGCCTGGCTCCCACACTACCGCTTCTCTACTCTGCTTCGCTCGTCGTTTTTCGCGTTTCGCACGACTTTCATAGGCTTTTTTCACCAATTTCCCATCCCCTGAGGAAAAAAATTCAAAATATGGACAGAAAGATTTTGATCTCTACTTTCATATGCTGTTTTCAGAATCAAAATATACTGATCCGCCTTAAAACGATGAGCCTCGCCAAAAAAGCCCTTCAATTTTTGATGAGCCCTAAATCGAAAACTATAAATTTGATAGAAACCATTCTCTGCGTAGTTAAACTAAATATTATTAGCTATCATTTTTCAAAAAATTACTCCTAAATCTTTAAACCGAACGGAGATATAATTTTTTTAAAAAAGATCAATTTTTGGAGTTTTTCCGGATTTTCTCGGCGGGAAATGCTCGGAAAAAGTTCTATGAAAAAATGAAAAAACATTTTGTAGGTTTATTAATTCTCTAAAATAGTCCCATTGACAATCACTGCGATATCTCTAATAGTTTTTGAGTTATATAATAAGTTAAACAAAAATGATGATTTAAAAAAACATTATAGCAGCTTTATAAAAGAATACATAAAATTAGGTCAGATCAAAGAAATAAATGCGGAAAATATATTAAAAACAGTTGCCTACTATGTGTCACATCAAGCAATTATTAAAGATAGCAGTTCAACAACAAAATGCAGAACTGTGTTTGACGCGTCCGCGAAAACAGATTCGGGTTTGTCATTAAATGATGTTTGCCAACATAAGTACGTAGACTGCAGATGTATCTAAAATGTATAGACAAATATTTATACGCAAAGCGGATTAGCAATTGGCATTAAATGTTACCAAAAATACTCCTTCGGGTTTACGCCAGCCGGTACGACTTCAGTTCAAGTCCCAGAATACAGATAGGAGAAAGAATTTAAATAATTTTAAAAACTGTTTAAATTTCTTATATTCCAGGGTAATGTTACCTTAGTAAGGCTCTTAAATATGGGTAGGTGCCTTCATTGTATTTTCCATTGATAGAATGGACAGTTTCCAAACACCTTAAAACATCATACTTCACTCTAGGTATGTCATTCTCTGGTATACTCCCTGTAGGATAACCTAGACCTGCTAGGCAAGATGATACGTAAACTAGCAATGTGTTACCTAACCTGCAATGTAAAAATATTTTATCCTTCTAAAAAGTTAAAATGCAGAGAGACGAATATAGCAAAAGCTTTACTGGCTTTGCCAATTTACTTCTTGAACCTTTAATGAAAGTAATAATTAAAACATATAAACACAATATACCGTTATGTGTATTTATTCAATAAACTATATAGGGTGTCTATAAGGTCTGAAAAATTGTAAATATCTTCCAAACAGCTTGTAATTACGAAACTTTACCTATCAACGTAATTTTATAAAAGGATTTAAGCTAATGTAATTTTATATTTGAAAGTATACAAAGCGAGTCAAAAAATATCATTAAATTTGTTATTTTAAATCAAACATCCTGTATATTTTTACAAATATTAATTGATCTTTTTGAGCCAATTTTAGTGGTATATGGTTTTATGAGTTTATCTGTCAAAATGATAAGAATTCTATCAATTATATTTTTTTGAAATTAGCAGTCATTTCTATGGATCATTTATGATTTTTTTAATGCAAAACTAAATTTAAATGTGAATTAGTCAGGTGTTTGTTAGGAAGTGTTTGTCAATCTCTATTTACAAGTGCTAGAACTTCTCAGGAATAGGGCTTTGAATTAAAAAAAATACTAATGATGATTGGATAGGCGACCGCAAGAGGTTACAGCTGGAAGTATGTAAACTATTTAATCATAATTATCCTTATCGACCCGTAATAACCTAATCTTGTGTGAGTAAACTGGTGGAGAAATTTAACGAAACGGGAATTCTGAAAAACAGATTAGGCAGACCGAATAATACGGCAATAATTTTTATTTGACATACAAGGTAGTCCCTGTTGCCGATCAATCGTGCAACCATTATGTGCACTAGCAGTCAGTGAAAAAAATATTTAAAAGTAAAGATTCGCCCTTTTAAGGTTCACCTAGTTCAGGAACATACAGATGAATATTTCGAATGCTGATCCTAATTTTTCCCATGAAATTCTCTTTTCCGATGAAGCTACCTTTATACTTAATGATAATGTCAATAGGCACAAATGTAGTTATCGGTCTGCATTCAATCCCCGGTGGATGGCAGAAGTACACACACAAAGACTACAGAGCGTGAACCGTTGGACAAGTATCATAGACCATAATATTATCGGAATACCTTTCATTAAGGAAAATCTTATGTCAGAGCTATACTTGAACTTATTGAGTTAACAGGATGGTTATCCTGCGCTGAGTCATCCTTTAGAAGTGCCTGTATGTCTTGTTTTGTTTTTTTGCATTTAAAAAATTATAAACTCTCTATATAAATTACAGCTTGAGAAACTTTAAATTTATATAACTGCGGGTAATAAAAAGCAAAAACATGCTTAAAATGTTTAAATGTAGCCAGGCTTTATTATACAATCATAAAAAATGTGCATTTTTTTTTAATTTTACACTTCTAAAACTCCAATAAAAAAATTTTTGTTACAAAAAAAAGTGCCTTAAAATTTGCAACATAAAATTACAATTTAAAAAGCAAATTAGTTTTTAAAAAGTACTTCTCACCTATTATTTTCTGGTGTTAAATCTAACAGGAACTCTGTCAAAGGTGCTGCATAATCGCCTAAAGTTTTTGTGGTAATATGAATCCATGCGTTGTACAATCTCAGTCTTTTGCATATCTTTAAAACTTGGTGTAAATCTAAGCATTCTGTAAAAAATAATTAAATATATTATAAGACCAAAAATCTGCGATTATCGATACTTGCACAACGGACTGCTGTAAGCGGTAACAGTTAAAAAGTAACGCAAAAACGGTTATTCAGGAAATACCATTAAATTATTATACTATTAAAAATTAATGATAATAAGAGAAGCTTTTGAAAATATGCTTCTTATATATACTTCTACGTTTTTTTCACCCAGCAATTAAAAAAAAACAAGTAAGAACGCAATTGGTACTACCAATTTAGATAGTAGTATGAATACTGGCGATCATTGGATAGACCTTACAAGTATATGACGTACCCAAAATTACTTCTGTCAAATATTTATATTTTTGTTTGGTTAGACGAACATGGCTAACGCGACTTTTAAATTTGCCAAACTTTCGGTTGTATCCATGGCTAACTATGGCTTATAAGAACAGATTTTAAATTCAAATAATCTTGCAACTCGTTTATCCGAACATAGATAAGTTTATATATATTTAAAAGAGAAGATTAGCAGAATTTGAATTTCAATCATATCAGGGTGTTCCATTTAAAATAACGAAGTTGATAGTGATTTGTTAATTTTCCGATCATCATTTGTTTTCTATCCTTACCATGAAAATCTTCATGAAAATCCTGCAACTTTCATATAACCATTTTTTTCTATTTATAAAAATAAAGATTTTAAAGGGGTGTGCAATTATACGGGAAAACCCTCTACATCCTATTTTTATTATTACCACCCACAAAGCTCCTAGAGGAAGAGCGAGTAACGTATTTTGAGAAAGTTATTTCAAAAGTCATAAAAATTTACCTACTGAATCTTTAATACCTGCTGAACAATAAAATTGACTTCTTGCTACCCTCTGCAGCTGGGGTGTACTACCCTTAATTTTTAAAGAGGGGATGAAATAAGACTAATTTTAGTAAAGGTATCAGTCATAAAATTTTAAACAGTTACTTTTTACATTATTTTTTACTCTTAAAATATGCGCCAGAATATTTTGGTCCCTTCTAATTGTTAACAGAACGCTATAAATGTTTATAAAAAAGAAGCAGCGTTTAAAAATTTGCAGATAGAATTTTCTTACTTGTAGATCTACTACAATGTAAATACATTATTGAATAATCGAAAATGTTTAGACAGTGTGAATATTTATACAAGATCAAGCAGATATGTTTGCTTAATTTGCATTATTAATATAAAGACCAAGTTGGTCAAAGCAATTCTGTAAAATGTTGTAATGTGTAATAGTAAGAGGTTTTAGAATGATGGGATTTTTTTAAAAAATTGTAGTCATATTAACAACACAAAAGTAATAAATTACTCTATAATAATTTAGTAAGAAGGCTTAAATAATAGTGTAATTTGGGCACATTTCAAATTTGTTTAAAAATGCAAGGAATTGTTATTTCCAACTGGTCATTTTTTTTAATATTCTTTATTGAAATACAAATAAAAGTTCTCATGACTTTTACGAAAAGTTATTAATTTTGGAAATATGAATTTTTAAAAAGTTCAAAATTTCAAATTAGATACTTTTAACATGAAAAATGATAAGAATGAAATATAAAAATATTTTTTTATTCTTTATACAATACTTAATAATATCCTAAATTGATATTTAAATAATTTTATTGTTTATATCTTGTTGATTGTTATATACCATAAGTATGCGTCGTATACTTACCTTTAGATCGCCGTCTCCTGACTCATATACTGCATCGGCCTTTTGGGGTGTCCTGAATCATTATTTGTCCTTTATCTTAAAACTATTAACCTTATAAAAACCCGTTTTTTTTCATGTTATTTTTTTTGAAATAAATTTTTACAAAAGTTATTCAAGCTGTGAACCCCTTAATAAAAATTAAAAACAGATATAAACAAAAAAAAATCAAATTCACTGATATTATTAATTATTGTATAAAGAATCAAAAAATATATTTTTTTTTTTTTTTTTTTAATATATTTTTCATGGGTCAAAAGTGCCAAATTTGAGATTTTTTTCGATTCTTTTTAAAAATTTCGCATCTCCATCCATATCCCCCCTTTTTTTGATTTCAAAAAAATATTTTTGGTGTTCTTAGATTCTATGGAAAAATACATTACATGGTTTTTTCCCTTTTTTTTCATATGAGGGAAGCCCCAAATATGGCCCTATTTAGCCCTTTTGGATGACCCTGTAACTTATAGGAAAAAAATATGACGAGCTCATAGTGATGATATAAAACCAAGTTTTATTTAAATTAGGTGGATATTATTTTGACAGATTGAAATGAGATGTAAGCGTACTTAAAAACAGAGCTAAACTTAGTAGAAAAAAAGGTCTAGATATTTATACTTTAAAACCATGGCAGAAATTTTGAGGGTTTAAAAATCGACAAAAATTAAATTACCCGAGACTAATTATCCTAATTTCAAAAACATTCCCAAAAACATTAATTTTTCCAATCCTAATTTGTTTCTTTTTTGAAGAATATTCCTAGAAAAATAAAATAATTAAAAACAAAATTACATACTACCTACGCCTATTTACTGGTCACAGCAAATCTATTTTATAGTAAACAACTAAAAATATACAGGGTGTTCGGAAAATACAAGAACAACGTCAGACTCCGGACGTCAAAATAAGTCGATTTGAGCAAACTTACCTATACAAAAAATTGCTTCAATTGGCTTGGAGAGGGCGTCAAAGATTTTTAAATACAGGGTGTAAAAAAGTATGATGTTCATCATTTTAATGGACGATAGTGGGCTCAAAACAAGTCGAAAAGCCAAAAACATATGGGTCAAAAGTTAATCGTTTTCAAATTTTATGACCTTTCAAAGTCAGTGGAACACCGCGCCGTTTCCTCGAATGCGAGTTGCCCGACGAAGATTTTTTGATGGTTTTCATATTTACTTTTTTAAGAAGATTTCATTTTACATACAAATAAAAAAATTACTTCTTGCATTTATTTTGATATTTAATATGAAATTAAATTTAAGTAAAAAACAACAAATAATTATTGTTTGGTTTAATTTTGTTATTAAAAAATAGTTGTACTTTTCCAAAAGAATAGGCTAAATATAAATTTTTAAAAACACAAATTATTTGTTTTAAAACAGCACTTTTGTTATTTTCAAAGAATAAGATTTCTCGGTTTGCACATTCCGTTTTTTAAAAAACTTCGTATATTTGATCGTTTTAGGTAAATTTAAACATATCGGCATATTTTCCCGGTTTAAAACAAACAAAAATATCGCCGCTTGGCCGGTGAGCAAAAGGTACAGCTGACTTTACGCCGACAACAGGATGCTCTGTTTCCAAAATTTTTTTTTAACTTTTTAATAAAAAATTTATATTTTTTTTTTTTGGAAAGAAAATTTAAAACTTAGTTTATTTTAACCCAAAAATTTACTGATAAGTGTTTAAGACGAAAGTTTCAATTCTTAAGATTTTTAAAAAAAAATTCTTCTTCTAAAGTTCTAACTTGACATCGTATAGACAAAATCTTTTCAAGTTTAACACATATGTCATATAGACTTTGACTTGTTTTTGAGCTCTACTATCGCCCATTTAAATCGTGAGATGATAATTTTTTCACTGTATATTGGTTTTCCCCTTTTAATTTTTTTAAATACGGCAAGTTATTTTCAATAATTTTTGGTGATAAGTTCGGCTATAAAATGAAAACGTTTGCTGTTTGGGATAAATTTTCGGCTGTAATTAACCCAACGGAAGAAACGTGACGTCATGTGGTTATATCTTCTGATTTTTAGGGCATTGACTTACTGACAAACCCAAAATATTCTTTTTAGAAAACAATGTATTTGGAATATTTCATCTTTGCACTTGCTAGGGTAAGTTAAGCCAGAAAACCCCTAATTAAGTGCTCGGGGAAGATATTTTATTAATAGGGAATAAGTGGTTATTTCAAACATTGTTTGCTGGTGTCTTCATTATGTTTTTTGTTGGTATGACATTTAACATTTCTGTTGACAAATTGCTGCCAAAGTTTGAACATTCAGGCCACTATTTTTAACTTCTAAAAACTTTTACGATTACGGTAAATATGGACAACTATACGAACTCCGAAAAAGTTGATATGCTTGTGGTGTACGGGTTTTGCCAAGGAAATAGACGTCAAAGTATTAGGGATTAAATGGAGAGACTGTCTGACCGTCGTCAGGAAACACCAAACATTTTCAAGTATTGAACGTCGTCTTCGGAAACGGTAGCTTTGAACGATAATTTGAAGGCAGGGGTCGAAATTTGGACAACTCAATCTGTTGAAAACAAAGGAAATTTTGTTAAGAGTTGAAGAAAATCCAAGTATCAGAGCACGCCGGTTGGAAAGTGAGCTGTCGGTTCCTAGAACTACCTAAATGACATTTAAAAGAACAATATGTTGCACCGTATCACGTCCAAACAGTTCAGGAACTTTGTCCACTGATCCTCCCCAGCGGTTATTTTTTACTTTATTCGAAACAGAAGAATTAATGATCTAAATTTCAGTAGGAAAATCTTATTTACCGACAAGGACATTAATAAGGTCAGAGTTACCAACCTGTACAATGAACATATTTATGCTGATAAAAATCCTTATGCCATTATAGTTACCCACCACCAACATTAATTTAAAATTAATTTTTTTGTCATGTATTACCGGGACGAACATTATTGGTCCTGTACTATTGCCAGAGAAATTGAATGGACATATTTACCTTAATTTTTTTCAAAACACTTTGCCAATTCTTCTATTTGTTCCTTATAATTCGGCAGGGACTGTGGTATATGCATGATGGAGCGCCACTTCATTTTTCCGTGGCTGTTTGACGATACCTTCATGTCCAATATCCTCATAGGTGGATTGAAAGAGGCGGATGATGCACCAGTACATGGCCACCACATTCTGACCTAAATATGTGTGACTTCCTTTTGTGGACTGCTCTTCAACGAATTTTATTAATTTTTTTAAAAAGTGTAAATTAGTGTTTCGACAAAATGGTGGTCATTTTGCACATTTGCTTAAATAATGTTTTGTTTTTATCGATTTTATAATTATTAATAAAATATCTTAGCCGAGCACATAATTGAAAAATTTTTTTTCTGGCATAACCACTTATCCTAGCAAAATTTTGCAAGGATGAAAAATATTCCAAATACATTGTTTTACTAGACAAGAGTGTCTGATTTGTCAATAAGTCAATACATTGAAAATCAGAAGATGTAACTACATATGACGTCACGTTTCATAATACTTTAAGTAAAGTAAAGTCGATAACTATGCCAACAGCAAACGTCATTTTATAACCCAAGACTCTTTTACAAAATTACTTAAAATCGATTTGCACGTTTTTAAAAAAATTAGGAAAACCAATATTTTTAAAATCTTACAGCGCCCTCTGCAGGCTAATTGAAGCAATTTTGGATATAGGTAAATTCACTCAAATCGCCTTATTTGACGTTCTAAGTCTGCCATCAAACGTTATACACGTATTTTTCGAACACCCTGTATAATGGGTGATAAATTAAAAAGAAATTACCTATATCTAAGGAAAGCAAAACACTTTCCAGTAACTGAGGGTCCTTGTGTTCTAAATGATTGACCAATATTTGTGATACAGAAGGAGACACAAAACGTAACTCTCCATTGCATATGTGGTCTGTTATTAAAGTATAGTACCAGTCTAAGTTATGTTGGTCCGTTGTAACAGCTTCTAGAAGTTCGTTGCAAAGTATGTCACTAAAAGATAATAATGTTATTTTTCATACTCTCATAGCAAGTGTTATAATTTTTAAACGCAGTTTTAATTTGCAGAATATTTTTAAAAAATACAATGCTTAAGTGAAATGTTTGACACATAATCAAATAAAAATCAGTTATCAATCATGCCATGCAACATAGTGGTCTGGATTTCGAGAATGAGAATATGATAAGTGTTCAATTGTGATGGAGGGTGGTATACCACAATCCATTAAAAAAATATTTTTATAATAACGTAAATAAGCAGGACCTATTATTTGTGCTTTTAAAGGATGCAAATGTAAATGTTATGGCAGCTTTAAAGGCTTTTATCTTTCTCCTAAACAGCCTAAAGTTTAACATTACCTTATAACTAGATATCTATTAAAATAATTTACTTACGTTTTGTTTAATTTGACACAAAAATTTACTGCAGCAGTTAAACTGTCTTTATCTACTGTGTTTTGATTTAAATTTTCTAAATATTTTCCTAACAATTCCATTGTAAAGCTTTCTTTATTTAATCCTTCTTCTGCTGCTAAATTTAAAGCTTCCGACCATCGACCTATAATAACGTTAAATAAATTTTAGAAAGGATATTAAAAATTTAAAAAATCTTAAAGATACAACAATTCTTTAAGAAATTGATAAATAACAATTAAATAAAAATACTAAAATACACAATAACATCTTAACCTGTCGATACTAAAATTTGGTTGGTTTAAAGTTACTTGACGGGATGGCGCTAGTTGCTTTTTACGTTTAATTGTATTGAAGTACGATTGTTCTTAAGCTGGCTGCCTCGCAGTTAAGGGTGTCTACGGCCTACATTCGGTGTGACCATCCCCAACAAGGGTGAAACACGTGTAATCGGATTGGCTGGACCCGGGGTTATCCATTTACTTGGAGGCCTCGTAATTTTAAACCAACCAAGCTTAGTAGTCATATCTAACAGGACTTGTAATCTTTCTTTTCAGTTCATTAAGGAGCTTAAAAAGTGGCCATAAGAAAGTGTCTTTTGTTTTTCCATATCTCTTTAAATAACGTCAGAAAAATAAAAACGAAAACGGAAATTTTTTTGGTTTTTTTCCTGGATATCTCCGAAAGTATTCGAATTTTTGAACTTTCTAAACGGCATGTTGTTAGGCACCTAAATGCGCAAATTGCCATAATTTAACCGATTCGATTTTTAGGTTTGGGGATCCCCCACACCTGAATCTGTGGCACCCTGTATATATATATATATATATATATATATATATATATATATATATATATATATATATATATACACATTTCTAATTGCTTATAACTTCGAAAATATTGGTCGTAAAGAGTCAAATATTTGACATTTATTTTTGTCTTCAATAGCCATGGCCTAATATTATATTATGATTTAGTTTTGAAAATTGTCATTTATTTGCGTGTTTTTAAAAGTACGCTATTATTTTTTTTGTTATGTTAAAAGAAAGACAAATTTTATAGTCTATAAAATACGGGGTGTCCCATTTACAAAAAAACCAGAAGTTTGGATAACTGAAAATAATAAATATGTAACAAAAATTATCTACACAATGCATTCTAGGGGAAAAAAATCTATCGAGTTTTTTTTCCCTTTTGATAAGTTGAAGTATAACGGAGATACGAGGGGGCCCCAAAATGCAATATTTTCAAAAATGCCTTTTTTAAAAACTGAAAGAGTTGCGAAAATTTCGTTAACGGCATCGAACGGCTTTAGGGAAAAAGTAGCACACTGTCGCAAAAACCGCATCCCGCATAACGTTAAAAATAACGGAGAAACCCGCAAAGTACCCAAAAGGGGACATACTGGCGTTCTGTTAACATCAAATATTAACAGATTATAGACTAGAAAGATTTACATGTGTAGTTTTCCCAGAGAGAGTTTTAATAACCCCTGTATTTTGTACCTCGGTTGGGTTAGTTGTGGCATAAACTTAAAGAACTAATTAGTTTATTGAGGGAAACGGGGAAAGCCAATTTCTAATTTTATCGTTAAAAACCAACAAGAATTTAAAAACAGTATTATTGAGTGTTTACATCAGCTTCCATCGATGTTTTGTTTTAACCTGATGGGGTTTCTTAATTATTTAAACATTTTCCTAATACATTTTTAAAGCTTGAAGGGTTTAAATTTTGAAAATAATGAAAATTTTTTTATTACATTTTATGTGGTTCTGTTACCTTGTTCGCTCAGATAAAATATTCTTTCAGGCCGGGAACGTATTTTCACCATATGTAAAGCTTTTGAAACCTAAAATTAAAATATTTTGTGTTTAAAGCAAATGCATACAGTGAATGTCTGTCAAAAATATAAACATACACTGAAAAAAGAATATCAAATGTACTTTTGGATCCCCTTACTCACCTAAAATTAAGAGCTGTGTACCCCTACTACTTAAGCTATTATAGCATGCCCTTTCTCCAGCTGGGGCAAGCTTCACTTACCCCTCCACTCTACCGCTGGGTGTTTTGGGCAGAGCTAAAAACCCAAAAACTTGCGCTAGACAACTCCAATAATTCTAATTCGCTGAGTTCGTACTCGATTAGTCGAAGAATTTCACTGGTGTCTAAAACAGCTATGTGTCTTGTACCTAAAAATCCAAAAGAATTATGAATGTAGTAATAAATGTAAAAAAAAAAAAAAGTCATGAGTCCCACAAAAATTAGAGAATCATTTTGAGCACCTAAACTGTAAGTCCCGTCTGGACGACATCACCAAGACGTTAATGGGGGAGTTCAGAGGTAGTAGTCGTCCATGGTGGGAGTACCGCTTTCAAAAAGGGTGAAAGTAATTCTCATGTTTTGGGGACTTCGGGCCTCCTTGGCGAGACTGGCGAAAAATATGGGCTAAAATCTAAAATACAACACCCAGGCACCTAATACTTAAGACTTCATACAAGCAAGGTGCCATAAATGTGTTGGGTATTTGTATTTACCTTCTATGTTACCTAGGCAAGTATTACCGGTTAAATGAATGAAAGAGTAAAAGAGAAAGAACAATTTTGTCAAGATGTCATATTTACTATTACTATTTTTATAAGTTACCGTTATCATTTAAAAATAAAGAAAGTTAATTTTAAAAAACTCTTTTTAATTTCCCCCGATTTTTTTTTAAAAAGGGTTTTGTGCTCAGAGCATGTCTAGGATGCTCAGCAGTGTCCAGTGTTTTAAAATATGTCAAAATAAATATTTGAGATGGGAGAGAAGGAAACTTCCGTGGTAGTTTTCCCCTTTGGGGCCCAGACACCAGAAAAGGGGGGAAAGAAAGGGGAAGTTCGGGGCCTCCCCGTGAACTGAAAGAATTAAAAATTGCACTGTGTTGTCTGTGGAGCCGCCAGAAGAAGATTCAACAACTCCCGGAAACCGAAAACTAAAAGTAGAGGGCAGATCCAGTCGTCGTGGGCAAGAGGAGAGCTTTTCGAGAGGATCAAAGAGAACAGCTCCCTTTTTTGAATGGAATCGAGAATGCCAAGAGGGTTTAGAGGGTATCTGCCACAAGAAAATACTAAAAGAGTCTGATTTGGGCACATAAGAGATTGGAAGAAGAGAAATACTTTTTGGCGAAAGAGGAACAAGCTTTTTAAAGCCGCTGAGGCTATGGATGTTGGGGGTGTGTGCCAGTTAGTTATTCTCAAATGTAACGCCCAAAGACTTTGTTATGCAGAAGTGGTCGTCTATTAAATGAGCCTTTGCAGACTTTTTCCGGGTAGCGCACATTAGGTGTTTTGAGGCATTAAACTAAAAAGATTTTTGGTCCCCCCTCAAAAAGTTTTAGGTCTTAAGGATATTACATTGGGCCACGCTTGGTTTCCAAATCGGTTGTTGACTGGCTTGATAAATTGGGAAAATTGAGTGGAGGGCTATCGTCACAAAAAAAAAATGGATAAGTAAAGAGAAGATCGTGATGAGACGCAAGGGATGTCACTACGAGCCCTGCTACGGCAGTGGATAAATTTTCAGGTACTGGAACTGAACAAAAAGGGAAAATCATAAACCCAAAAATGACATTATCAGTTGATGAATTAAATTATTTACACCTTTAAAAATGCTAAAAAGGCAAAAGATGCATGGCCAGCTCTTGCACGGGTATTTAAGATTTAGGGGCTCACAGGCTTATTACGTACATTATGGACTACTCAATTAGTATAGTGTAAATCAGTTTAAGAAATTGTGATAACCCAGTTTAAAGAAATGGTTTTTCAAGTTGATGTTGAGGGATCGGCAGGACTTCCAAAGAATACAAATGTATGATAATGAATAAATTCCATTAAAACATTAGATGGTTTAAAGTTAAATTACTGCAAGATGTAAAATCAGGTAGTGAATTAAGTTTTTAAACAAAATTCTTGCATTTGATTTCAATAAACTGCAATGTTTCTGGCTTGGCAAATATTAAAGGATTAGCTTTTCTTGCAGCTTTATCTTTTCCTAAATTGCAGTTAAAAATGAAGAATGAGAATTTTTTAAAGGTATTATTCCCTAGTAAGGGGTTAAAATTAATATAGAATATTGTAAATAAATCATAGGCTATTGAGTATGTCAAAAAATAAGGTAAAAGGAAGTACAACGTTAAAGGGGTTTTATTTTTTTCATGTTAATTTGACCCTAAAATATGAAAACCTGGGAGTGCTACCATTTAAGTACATATTGAGATAAAGGTGAATTTATCCACTTTAGTTTTTTTAATTATAGGTTCAATTTTGCAAGTATTTGTACATAGGACGTTAACAGAAAAGTTATCAAACTCAAATTTCCTTGAAATGTCACCTTCTAAAGGCATTTTTTTAAAATATTTTACGAGATGGGTTTTAATTAAAACGTCATGACGACCTGTTTTCACTGACAAAAACTCTACCTGCTCTTTACTCTACTAAGTCTGACAATAAACACTATTTTTATTGGAACTCAGGTGTGAGTTCATCAAACATCATCTGAGAAAAAAAAGCCAGGGCAAACATTTCTCCTTTGTTCTAATCAAGTTTGCTGCTTTTATGGCAATTTTGTTCATGATATTTTTACAACTTTGTAAACTCACGAAACTTTACTTTTATACAATCAAAATATTTTGCCGACAATTTTTTTCTCTTATGATATCATATACGACAAAAAGTATATTCAAGAATGATACAAAAGGGAAGCATTTTTTTTAAAAATTTGTCTTCAAAATTTAGGTAATAGAGAAGAGTTGCCATGCAGACTGCTAGACAAATATTTTAGATTCAGTAACGGGAACATGCGCAAGGTTTGTTAAATTGCAGCCTGATGTACTTAAAAGATGTAAGCAAAACCATGGCTGCAGGAAGATGGAATTAAATGTTCATGTTCTGGGTAAGGAATGTAAGTGGTTATCCAAGATGCTGATGGAACTGAATTATTAAATGATGCTGATTGTTAATTGATGGCATTAACTGAAAATCTTTTTAAATAATTGTAAATATTTAAACACGCAAATATGATAGAAGTCCACTGGCCAAATAATAATTAGTAAGTGATTTTTCATAAAGAAGATCTCCTAAATTTAATTTCTTATTTTCCAAAGTTTTTCATTAAATAATTATATTATAATAATAATAAAAAATAGTTTGTTTATTTTATATTAAAAAATTACTTGCTACAAAGGTGAAAAGTGACAAACAATAATCAGAAGATTAGAAAAAATATATATATATCAACTCATTAATAACACCGTACAAAAATGTTATTGAAGATTTGACTGACCCAACATGGACAAGAGCCAATCTCACAACTGAATTTGAAGTCCGTTTCGTCTGTCACCTCCAGATTTTGAGGAATATTTTTTTGATGCCGTGATCGTAGCTTTTCACTTTTTTGGGATTACTACTAACTTGAGGAAGACTGAATAATAACTCAATTGATTTATGAATAGCGAGGATGCCCGAGAAACCTGGTCATTATTTTAACACCCAGCCGTGATTGACAAACACATAAGAAAGCATGCAGTCATAATAACTAATTACACCGCACACAAAAAAAAGTTGTTTGTACATTTGACCGGACCCACCTACGGACATGTATTTCAAAACGCTGAATCCGAATTTGAAGTCCATTTGGCCCGATCACTTCCAGATTTAAGTAAAGTGCAAAACAAAAATTGTAAAACTGCAGTCACAACGATAAAAAAAGGTCTGTACTTTTGACCAGACCCACCTACGGACATGTAGTACAGGAAATGAGGCATTTTTGCTAAGAATTTGTACTGCATGGATTTACTTGAAATTTTCACAGAAGGTAGGGAATAGTTCAAGGATTAAAGTTTATCATGCCAAGTACATATTTATCCTGGGGGTGGTTGCCACCCCATCTTGAGGTGGCCTTGTTACATTTAACCACAGAAAACGATAAATAAAGTAATTTTAAGTAAAAATGTTCCATAAATTTTTTCGCAAAACTACCATTTTCTGATATTCGCGATTGAAAGTAAAAGTTTTTCGACAAAAAAATCGACGTTTTTAATGGGGTTTTCACGAATAACTCTAAAATATTAATTTTATCAAAAACACTGTAGAGAGCAAAATTGTAGCATATAAAAACTAGAAAATTGTTATTTTATAATTTTCATAACCAATACAGATCGAGCTAATGGTTTGTTAATGGTTGGTTTCTTTGTTCACAATGCTAAATTTGAAATATCCGTCAGAAACCATATAAGGTCTTTTACAGTACATAACAAGACCTTCTTTAAAAACAAAAAATAATTTTTAGCATAAAAATTGAGCGAACATATAAAGTATCAAGGTCGGTCCTACTTTTTCTACGAAAGATCATTAAAACAACCCCAATCGCCTTAATAAAAAAATAGACCTGTACTCCCTTCCGCGATTCTTTTATATAATAACATGTACATTATATCTCAGAAGTTTAACTAAATTAAATGCTTAATTTTAGAAAAATTGGAGCTTAAAGTGAAAAACCATTTCTTTTCGCAATTTCGTGAAAATGACCCTTTCTAAAAATTAACTCTAACACATTGAGATACGGAAAATACTGGAGTACTGAATATAGCTTTTTTGATAACAAAGACTTTTATTGCATACATTTTTCTGTATTAATAATATTTGGCCAATATGGGCGTTTAAAGCTCTCTATTTACGAGCTATTTCACCTTACTTGTAGGCCCTTTAAATTCATCCCATATTAAAATAAGGGTTTAAAAAGGATTTAGTTTACATAGCCTTTGTAGCTCTCAAAACCCTACAAAAATTATTTTTAAAAAAATTCTAATATTAAAGCTAAAGGAGCTATAGTTTTAAAACTAATCAACTTTTTTTTTTCGAAAATTCGAATAGCCCGCTTCCTTGGAGTTACATAATATTCTATAAACCGGTATACTCTTATACTTTACAGGTATAATTTTTGTATGTAATTTTAATTTCTTTTCCTATTTATATCTATTATATTGGTTTATAAGAATTGCAATGTTGCAAGGGGTGGTTTTTAAGGATTGAAAATTTGCAAAAGAATTTAATTATAAAATCTGTCAAACTATTAATTTTGGGGATAATATTGTTTTATTAAGCTCAATATGTGGGTTGATTTATAAGGGTTTGAAAAGTTGCGAAATGAAATTAGTACATATTTTTAACAAGAGCATTTTAAAATTAAATCACTATGGTAAATTAATCTTTTTTAGGGTAGATATTTTTTTTACTTTAAGCTCCCCCAAGTTGATTTTTAAGGGTTGAAATATTTAAAAATTGTATTCCAAAACAATCATTAATCATCTAATCCAAACCAACTTTTTACATCTTAAGATTTAAAATGTTATTCCATAAGTTTTGACAATTAGGTGTAGTTTTCAATTTAAAAACAAACAGCGCATATCACCATGAAATAGAATTTTAAGTAGAGGGTTAGAATACCTAATTCCAAATTTTTATGCAATCGATGCAAGAAAAAAAATTAAATGTTATTTTTTAAGCTTCACTTCTAATTTGTAATATATACTTATCAAACATTTATTTATTGGTTTTCTTTTTTAAAACTCATATGGTGCAGTTGAGTTTGAAAAAGTTGGAGTTATAGGTAAATATTTAATATGTTCTGTAAAACCAGCTCAAATATTTTTCTATATTAAAAAAAGCATGAAGAATTAAAAATGAAAAAAACATTTTTCTTTTGTAATTCTGTTATTGAAAAAAGTAAAAGGATTTTTAAGGATTGAAATGCCAGCAAAATAGAATGTTAGATCTTAATCCAAACAGTGTGAGTGTATCTCTACATTAGCAATGACGAATATAGTGTTCATTGGAGGTGGAGCCTAATTTTGGGTGAAGGTGTTTAAATTTCAAAAGGTAAAAGCACACTAAAGTTATATAACTTTGCAGATCCAAATGGGAAAAAGCAACTAGAATTCCAAAGTTCTTTCATATGGAATGGAAATCTGTTAAAAATCCAGGTCAACACACTCTTTTTCCCATCCAATGATCTCTGTAGCTTCTGACCTGCTGAACCCAGGTCTGAAGGCTGCTTCTGCCTCATGGTCACCTCTCCAGATTGGCAAAATGGCAAACCAAAAACAGAAAACTGCAATTACATGGGATGGTAAAAGAGTTACTTTTTATCAACTGGAGGGGTGACTAAAGAATGACTCAAATTGATCAGCAAATTAAAAATAAAGGTCCTGTGTAAAAGGGTTCAATGTGCAAACAACTTTAAAAAGGTAACTCAACACGCTTTTGCCATTTTTAAATGTCGGGTTAAGATTTTTTATGTCATATAGAGAGAGTAGGAGAGAGAGAGAGAGGGTGGTGGTAGAGAGAGAGAGGGTGGTATAGAGAGAGAGAGAGAGAGAGAGAGAGAGAGAGAGAGTATATATATCGATGTGAAAGGGAAAAGTAGTTGGAGGTTAAAAAGCACAAAATGAATAGGCCCAGGAGAGCCATGGTCTTAAAAGAGAATAGTTAACACAACGGGATTTTACTAAAACCAGCAAAGAATAGGTCACAGCTTATTTTTCAAACAATATCTGCAATTCTAAATGCATGTGAAAAAAAAAAAAGTAGTGGTAAGAATTAAAAAAACTTTTTTTGAGCTGTTTCTTTATTATTTTTTGAATATTTTTAGCAGTGATATTAATAGAAAACAAATTGTAATGATCTTTCTATGACAGCAAGCACAAAAGTCCATAGAGAAATGTAAAGTTGTGTTCGAACCAACTGAAAGGGATGGGCTCATTTCCCAATTAAATAGCACTCCTTTAAATGTGTACTCATACTTTTCGTAATTCTTAGGAAATAACCCATCTGGTTGTATTAGTTTTCTAGGTAAAGAGAGGAGAAGATAGAGTAGATAGGTAGTATGGTATATATATGGCAGTGCGGCAGGTGGTGGCAGACAGGTGGTGGTGGCAGGCAGGCAGTGCGCTGAGAGCTTTCTTAGCAGTGGCAGTGGCAGGTGGTTACGCCAGCCTTTGGGACTGGGAGTCTGAAACTGCATGAAGCAAATTGTTGTATGTATAAAATAAAACGTCATGTTTCAAAAATGATGGAAAAAGCCCTGAAGAATGAATCCATATTGTGAAGTAGCAATTTTTTGACAAATGCTTACACGTAACAGAAACATATTTTATGCTTTCTATATTTTAAAGCTACTTTTGCTTGAAACAAATATATATGTTTACAATAGAAGAAAAATAAATAATATAAAAAATATTAAAAAGAATAAAAAAACTAGACACTGATCAACTTATAAGGCCTAAAAGCACAACAGCTTCAACTTTATTTTTATCGTGTAATTAATGCAAAGCAAACATTGGGTAGGCAACTGTAGAGCTGCAAAAGGTATCAACTGACTGAATATTACTTAATTAAACAAATATTATCCTTAAATAAAATAACAGATATTTGATAAGGACAACATTGTGTAATATAAGTATAGGTAGTTTCTTGTAATGCAACTTCTTGTAGTATCTGCTGTTTCTGACCTGAATCACTATGCTATCTGTAAAAGCCAAGATAAGAAACACATGGTCTGCTATGGAACACCTTTTGAGAAAGGGTAACTTATAAATTATAATTAAAAAGAACAATTCTTTTATCTTTGTTTAGATGTTTGGATCAAACAGATATTAATTTTTAATTGAACAATCAGTGTGCTCTTCTCTCTGTCCGAGTTTAAAATGAGGCAGGTGCCATTCTTATGATCGATTTCATTTAGTGAGCCGAGTTTTAGTTTAAACAGCATTTTCTTCATTAAACAATCTCAATATATAGGTGATCAGTAAAATTAAAGCCAAAATTTTGCAGTTTTTTATTTCTTATAAACAGACTGTAAACATATTTAGACTGATACTTCTTAGGCATTTTTTTATATAAAAGAAAATATATCTTATATACTTTTTATCAGTTTTTGATCGTTACAAATTCTTAGTAAAATATTTTATTAACCACAGGTCCAGAAAGTCAAATAGATACAGGTTGCTAGTTATTGCATCTGGGAATTTGTAACTGGCAGCCATTTGAGTCCATGCAGAAGGCGTCCCTCCCAAAAGCTTTGACACTGGGCCGGAACCAAAGCTTGAGATGTGGCGGTTTTATTTATATTTTCCTCCAGTCATACTGAAACTGCTGTTGTAAAATATTTTTTACCGATCAACACTATAAACATACTGGGTGATGTAAACAGAAGTTTTAAAAAGTGACTTTGTATTAGGTAAGATGTCGCAATTTCTTAACAACCCTTAATCATTTCAAACAAAATAAACACTATGGTGAACTCAAACAGTAATGTTAGATAAACCCATGATAAACCTAAACAAATATTTGTCGTAGCAGGCGTTTTAACAAATGGTGTCGCTTGCTAACAAATACATAAATATGTTTGTATTAGTCAGTACGTCAAATTCATTTTTAATCCAGTATTTAAAAAATTATGTTATTGCAAAGAATTTAATTCAGTAATTTATTAGTTAGTAGAATATTGCACATAAAGCAAAATAATGGTTCGGTGTTACACTTGCAATTTAAATAGGATTAGAATAGCCCTACCCAACGTCGAAAACCCCGTAAATGATCAGAGATTTGAACTTTCAGTAGTGTTTAGGAAACGATTTCGTTTGGTGAATATGGTACTTAATGATAATTGTCTTTTGTGTTTAAATTGTCATCAACGCTTTTTTACGTATTGAAAATAATAGAAATCCAATGGCCATTCCCATGAAAGTGCTAGTTTGAAGTAGAGGTTGCTTTATTTGTAATCAACCAGATTATGTTAGGAATAGCGATTGTCAATAAAATCTTGTGTAGATTTCTCATGTCAAAATTCTGAATCAAAAGGCAAAAGAAATGAAAACTTATACGAAACTGAAGAAATCTTTAGCATTGCGATTTCGTAACCTCACGTCACTATCAAAACAGCAATTTGTTGAACTTTAATGATCACAACCTGTAGAACTGTATAATAATTTGAGGGACAATTAACAAAAACAACTTTTGGCCTTTTAATGAAAAATAAGTATTAGTATGGATCTTTTCATCTCTGTTTCTCATGAATAGTATAGTTTACTTAAAAACATTTTGGCATTAAGTATTTAATTAAGCTTTTTAAATGGTCTTAGCATGATTCAAACGAATACCAATTAACAGCATCATTGCTGTTAAGGAGTTGCAAATAAAATATGTCCCTCACAAACAGCATCTAACTTGTTACTGTTTGAAGTTTTACTTTAGTAGTTTATTTTGTTTTAAAAAGGATTGGTTAGTTATCTAGAAACTTGTAATCTGTATTTTTACTGTAAAATAATAGCACAATTCATTATTCATGTTTGCATTAACTGCGACATCTTACGTAATACTAAGCCACTTTAGAAACTTCTGTTTTACATCACCTTAGTATGTTTATAGTGTAGATCGGTGAAAAATCTTTTACATCGGTTTCATACGACTGAAAATATATAAATAAACCGCCGTATAATCTTGGTTCACCAGTATCAAAAATGACTTTGCAATCATACCTCTATGCGTATGAATTAGTTACTGCTAAGTTACGAAATTCTACAGGTTGGTACACAACTGACATAATATATCATATTTAGGCCTACTGGACTGTATAATATTGGTTCATTAATAACCGGACCCTGTAGACATGACAGATAAAACCCCGTACACGATAAAAAAAGTTCTTTGTGGGCAATATATAATCTTTTATATAAAAAAATGCCTAATTTTTATCAGTCTAGGGGCAACAGACAGCATTTTGCAATAAATAAAATAATTGTTTAAAGAATTTTTGACTTTATTTTATGGTATCACCCTGTATAGCTACAAGGCTGGCGCAATGAAAGAAAATGCTTATTTGGACCTCCAAAATAAAATACTAAAATTTCAAGAAAATCTCTCGGTGACTCAAATCCATAAGAAGTGTGCCATGTCCTTTGATCAAAAGCTGCCAATGATTTTAATTTTAATCTCGGCATCAGTGTATTTACGGATTAGTAACTTGACAACATACTTTTTTCCAAATAATAATTTGTTGTATTTTTTTCCACTGGCACAAAATTCGAATAATTATTTAATAGTTTAGTCTATTAAAATTGGGTTACAATTAGTGATGATCCGTATCGTTAAAAATTTATATGTGCGGATACGAATCATAATACGGATATTTGGTGTCAAGATCCGCATATGATACTTCATCTTTATTTCACGCCCGCCGGAAAGACAGGCAAGATATGTTTCGGGACTTTTGCATTGCATGGTATTATGTGTCCAGTTCCTATAGTAAAGAATGAATTGTATCACCCTGCCATTGAATGCTACTTCCACATTCATTATATTTCAGACTTAAAGAATAACAGTCCCTCCACTTTCTATCTTTTTGACCGGGCCAATTTGGCAGAATTAAATAACTTTTACGATTTGGTTGACTGGTCATTCTTGGATTCCACTAAGGACATCGATTTGGCTGTCCTGAAATTTTATGAAATCCTCTTTAAAGGAATTGATTCCTTCATCCCGAAAAAATCTGTTATAAGTCAGAAGTACCCTTGTTGGTTGGATAAAGAACTTCGTAAACTCATTGCCCAAAAAAACAGACTGCACAAAAAATTTAAAAAGTCCAACTGGCGATGCCTTCTCCAACATAAGGCGTGAAGTCAAATTTCGGACTGACTTGTGTTTTTTGTCTTTTGTCTCTAGAGCTGAACATCTCATTCCTGAAAACATCAAACATTTTTGGTCTTACATGAAGAGCTTGTCCGGTGTCTCAAGTCTACCCAGCATAATGCAGTAGAATAATCAACCTCTCCTTAATACAAATGATATAGCTGACGCGTTTGCCTCACACTTTCAGTCCTGTTATTCAAACCACGAAAATGTAGATTTAACAAATATTAGCCCAGTAGAATTTTCCACTACACTGTCTTCACATACTTTTACCACTGATGAAATTTACGAGAAATTAGCATCCTTGGACATATCCAAAAATGCCGGCCCCGATGGCATTCCACCTTTAATATTAAAATCATGCTGCTCTTCCCTTGTAATTCCACAAAAACTCTTTTCCAAAAATAGTTGGACACCGGCTACTTTCCTACAACGTGGAAAAATTCCAATCTTATTCCTGTTTTTAAATCGGGTGACAGCAATAACCGTGGCATATCTCTCCTGTCTACCATACCGAAAACTTTTGAGTCAGTTCTCACAGATGAAATTTTTAACACCTATAAGAGTCACATTATACCCGAACAACACGGTTTTTATAAGGGTCGTTCTACTTGCACTAACCTGGCAGTATATCAAAACTTTCTTATCTCATCTGTAGAAGCTGGATGTCAAGTCGACAGTATATATACTGATTTGTCTAAAGCCTTTGACAGTGTCTGTCATCCCTTACTGATAAAGAAATTGTCGAAAATTGGTATCTCTGGTAGTTACATTAAATTAATTGAATCTTACCTAACTCGGCGTCGTCAGCGAGTTACTGTTTGTGGTTCGGTCTCTCGTGACATATTTGTGACGTCTGGCGTTCTCCAGTGTTCGCACATGGGCCTCGTGCTATTTTTATTGTTTATTAATGATGTCCTTTCATGTTTTACGACATCCTTGTGCCTCTTATACGCCGAGGACCTCAAACTCTTCAGCACTGTTAGCCCTGGTTCGGATGGTTTGCAGTCTGATCTCGACAGATTTGTAAGTTGGTGCGAATCTAACTTCTTGTCAGTTAATATCGCTAAATGTAAATCAATTAGTTTCCACAAGCGTCGTAATCCCTTGGTAATGCAATAATTGAAAATGTATCATCTATTAACGATCTTGGAATAATATTCGACACAGACTTTACATTTAATTTGCACAATGATAACATCTTTCTGAAGGGTTTCATTAAAAGAAACTCAAGACATATTAGTGACACAAAAGCAATTACTTGTTTATATAATTCACTTGTTCAAAGTTCAAGAGTACTGTTCTGTGATTTGGTCGCCGCGTTACGCTTGTCATGTTCAGAGACTTAAAAAGGTTTAAAGTAAATTTCTTAAATATCTTCTGTATAAATTTCACTTTCCTTATAGTAACATTGCATTCGATATTAGGCTTTTGGTTTGTGGTGCCAAAAGCCTCGAATGTCGTCGTAGAAACGCACATTTACTGTTTCTCTACAAACTTCTTAATAGAGGAATTGACTGCACTAGTCTTTTAAATTTAATTCCGTTTTTAATTCCTATAAGACGCACAACGCAAGCACAGTTATTTTACGAACGTTATCACAGAACTAACTATGGCTGTAATGCTTTTGTTGACCGTTAATAATTACAATAGGTTTTTCCCTGATTGTGACATCTTTTCTGTTAATTTGATTTCGTTAAAAAGATTGTTAAGTGTAAGTATGTAGACCTGTCTTCCTTATATGGTTTAGCTAGATTACTCTCTTTTTATTTACCTTAATTTAGTTTAATTTAATTTAATTTGATTTGAATTTAATTTTGTTGTATTGTTTTCGTACCATTTAGAATATCTTATTCTGTAGTGTACTGATTTGTAAATAAATAAATAAAATAAAAATAAATTATAATATTTATTTATTGTATTGTGACACTGTATTTAGGGGACTTGGAATCCGTGAACTATGGGGGGGGGGTTACAATTATTGCAACACCCAGTATGAAGCTAATTGCCAACCGTGGCTTCGTCTAGGCACACCTACCCCACATGGAGAAAGCTAATTATAAGTTCCCTCGGCTCTTAAATCTCGATCCCGGACTCCCAGTTATTTATTTATACTTCTTATCTGCTAAATGTTTTGTAATATTGTTTTAGTTATTTGTATGAAAACTTGTCTTGATTTTTATTATTATTTTATAGCACTATTCGTTGGGTTCTCTGATATGTATTTTTATAGGGATGTATGTGCTATAGTAGCATTTAAAGAGTAATATATTTGATTTAATTTGATAAATTCATCTTATTTTGCTTTTCCAATGATCCTTTTTTGCAGGTAGTGGATTTATTATTGTCATTTCTGATTAGAGGTGTAGAAGAAAGAATGGAAAGACTTAACCAAAACAGGGTAAATGTAAATGAGCTTCAGTTAATGAAAATGTCATTGAATTCTGGGCCAGCCGAAGAGCTAGATGACCAAATGGCAAAGCTACTTGATGACATTGATAAGATACAAATTAAATAATTATTTAAGATATTTTTAATTATACATATTTGTAAAGAATGCTTATTTTAAAAATTGCCACTGAAAATCAAAAATATGTATTTACATATTCTTATAATCAGCAAAAAATGTTTTTTTCTCTCTTTAACTAATTAATTGGTAGCTCATATCATTTTTGAATGATTTTTTTGGATAATAGTAATTACCACATCTGCCAGCCTACAGTCTCTACATTTTTGTAATAAAGACAGTAAATAATAATAGTATCTTTATTAATAGGAAAACATTTTAAAAATAAGGATAAGGCCAGCATAAAGTTGAGCACACAACAACAATTCTTATCAGCAAAATTAATTTTTGATAAAAACTAAGCCAAGAAAAAAGTAATTTTCATGGTGTTTAATTTAAAATGAAATCTAAGGCTTCCCAAAAAATATAAAGATTTGACTGTAGTCTACTTACTACTTCTTTCTAATTTTCGCCCTGGTAACCATATATCATACAAAAAAACTTTATTTGTATTTTAACATGTAAGAAAAATTGTAATAATAGAATTAAACATGTGTTTAAAATAAAATTTCATTGTCCTTCTCACATACAACCAAAGTTAAAATACCTTCTTAAAAGGGTAAAACTTATTTTTGGACTGAGCAATACATAACATAAAGGTATAAAACCAAAAAACTATACAGAAGTAAAAATAAGACATTTTGTTGTAAAAAGCAAAAATTACAAATATTCTGCATTATCGAAATGCTTGTAAATCAAATATTTTGTTTTTGGGGCAACCTATATATTATATACCGGCTGGTTGACTCTATCTGTTGGTATCTCAGAAACTAGAGAAGATGCAAAACGTAAAATTGAGGTAAAGTTGCGCATTTAGGTGACTCACAGTATGACGTTTAGAAAGTTTTTAAACTCTGAGTATTTACAATATCCGAGGAAACCAAAATTATGAAAGATCGTTATAATTTTATGTTTTATATATTCAAAATAAGCTTTATAATTTTTTTTAATATTATTTTGTATCAATAACACTAAAATCTTGGACTTTAATTATCTTTATTTGTTAACTGATAAATAACTTTTGGTTAGTGACATATCTCCAACCGTTTTGTATGTTGACGGTACATTTATTACACTTGTATTGTATGGACAGGTAATGACGAAGAACTTGAGATTTCTTAAAACATCTAAAATATTTCTGACTCTGTATCAAATTCACAATGGAGAAGGAGCAAAATTCGGCTCTATCTTTTCTCGAGGTTTTACTCAAACGAAATAATGGACCTATACAACCTTGGTATACAGAAAACCTACCCACACTGGACAATATTTACACCAGAATTCCAATAATTTTAACGGAACGAATCAATATACTCTATAACAACCGCGCAGTGACCTTACTTAATAGTAAGGAATCCGTGCAAGACGAAATAAGTAATATAACTAGGGATCTTAAGCAGAACGGCTGCAAACTCTAATTTGGACAATACTCCACAGACCCAAATATTTATGATTAGTATGATATAGATATAGGTGAAATATTGTTTTAAAAAATGACTGTATCTACCACCCTTTCTTTCCTATGAATGTGGTGAGGTATGCAACGGAGAAACAAAAAGACCACTCGAAATTAGACTCAAAGAACATAAAAAACATACGGAACGAGGAGAAACGTCGAAATCAGGGATTTCCGAACATGCATGGTCAAAACAACACTGCGTAGAATGGTCGGAAGCAAAAATTATTCATAAAGAAACCAACTGGAGAAAAGAAAAATTAAAAGGAGCTGTAATAATTGCAAACAACCAAAATATATTTAGCAAACCTAGTAAAATATCAGTCAAGCTTCGGTGAAAAACGGATAGTATATAAGTCGTAGCTTTTAAGAATAGTTTTTTTTATCATTTGAAAATGGTTGGAGATACATCACTAACCGAAACTTTGTGTATCAGATAACAAATAAAGACAATAGAAGTCCAAGATTTTAGTGTTATTGAAACCATAACATTGTCTAACTTATTTTTTATTTTGAGAATATGTCTAATAAAAGTATTTTTCTTTATAGATTTTATATTTAAGAAAAATATACTTATATATTATGAAAAAATAATCTTCCCTTGCAATAATATACCAAAAAGCTTTAAACGTTAAATTTCTAAGTGTTAATTGACATACATATGACATTACAATATTATATCTAAAGAGCCATTTTTTTCCCTAAATTATATAACATCAAAAGTAAAATGTTATTGTATTTACTCTTCTAACGTATAAAAAACTATTTTTTTATAACAAAAGAAATGTTTACAAAAACGATAACTTTTTATTTTTTTAATTACCAATTGATACCTATCATCCAGAATATTTTGTGGTCACTGTGTTTAATATAATGTCCACCTTTTGGGCATTCTATCCTTATAGTAACCCTTTCTGTATCAGAAAATAGCAAGGAAGTTTAAAGGTGTATGGAAGCCCAATACTGTAGAACAAAATTGTACAGGCGTGCAGGGCAGCGGGAAAAGGGTGTGATTGGCCCCGCGGAGTTTGCGCAATAAATCGTAGGTCAGGGCCGGACACCCATTATTCTTTGTTACTATCTATAAAGTTGACATCATCAAATATCAAATTCAAACATTCACTTTTTTTTGCACAAAATTGTTGGTTATTAAATGATACTACTATAGAATATTTAAAATTATTGTGTAATATTGGATTTTATATCATCTGATATAATATGGAAAAAATAGATGGCGCCACTTTACAGTCTTCTATTTAAATGGTCGATATTTTTGGGAGTTTTGTCTTTTTTACCAAAAATCTTTGTAAATAAACAAAAACACGATTTTTGTTATGATATTATAAGTAACAAACAATAAACACAAAATTATAGTCACTATTTAATAAACACTAATCACTAAAATAAGAAGGTTTTTATTAACCCAAAAACGGTATTCCGGCTCTCATAAAAGTATAATGTGTTGCCTAACTACACACTGATTTATCAGTGTGTAAGTAGGCAACACATTAAATTATTTCGTGGAATTTTGTTATTGCGCAGAATTCGCGGGGCCAACTCTGACAGATATTTTCATACTAGGCTGGACATTTTTTGATCGAATGGGCCATTGCATTGGGCTTCCATACACCTTTAAACTTCCTTGGAAAATAGTCGTAAATGTATAGTGGCAAGCTTTAAAATAAACATATACTATAAGTTTAAGACTTGATTAGGTAGTATTATTAAAAAACGAAAATTTATACATTATGTAATTGCCATTAATTTTAAAATAAAGATTAAAAGATTTTTAAGAGAGTTCTCTGTTTGAAAGTTTCAATGGTGTAAAGTGACTATTAGACTTCAGTACAAAAAGCTCAGCTGATTAAGATTACACTGGCGTTTTGTAAGTCATCTGACAGAAGTGATATGGTTTATCTGGAAGGTGCACATAAAATTTTAATTTTAAAATTACAAATAAAAATTAATAATCACAATTACGATTGTGAAGTAAAAATAATATACAATAGAAATTCATAATAAGACCCAATACAAACACTCAATTCATATACACTTAACAAAAAATAATAATACAATCTTAAGAACAATACCTACGATGGGTACTACCTATATTAAGCCTTGGCAGTAGAGTTGGCAGGTGCCATCTGACGTTTCCACTAGAAATTTTGAGATTTTGAACTTTGAAACTCTTTGTTATTTAGGCGCAATTTGTGATACTTAGAGCCACATAAAAAATGGGTCTCGGCAACTCTTGTAAAAATTTTCGTGCAATGATTTATTCCGACTTTCGACGTTATTATTAAGAGAGAAGTACAGGGTGTCCAAATAAGAAAGGACACCAGCTGTATCTCAGAAAATGTTTATCGCACAGCGTTGGGAAAAAGTATTTTTAGTAAAAGTGGTCAAGAGAAATAGCTGGGAATTATTTTTAAGTTTCTAAACTGGCCGCTAGGGGGCGTAACTGCAATCTTGAGTCTAAAAAATGATGTTTTTGTGATTTTGCTATATTTACCCAACAAAAAAATACCTGATCTTTTAAGTCAAGGATAATTTGAAACTTTTTTATTTAACAATTTTTGTTGTATCTCTAAAAATAAAGTGGTGGAGGGTATTTAAAGGTTTCCGTAAAAAACACTCTGTATCTGCAAAACCGCTAAGCCGATTTTAACAAGCGTAAGCTAGTTAAAAAGAGCTATAAATGGTATAATATTGAAGTTTTGGTAGTTTCACATGTCGCCGCTAGAGGGCTTATTTTGACATTCAGACAGAAATGGTTAATTTTCTCAAAAAAATTAAATGCATTGGTAAGGTTTTTTTTATAAAAAAGTAGCTAAATCATGCCTAAACAAGCTCACGAATACCGTATCTTGATATTTTATTCCTTACCTAAAAGTTAGGCCAAAGAAAATGTTATACGTCAATATATCAAAAACTATAAAAGCTACAAGAAATTTTATCTGATATAAATTATGTATTTTTAAAGAACCTTTAATTTAGGTTATATAATCTTTTCACCCAAATGCAATACTTTACGAGTTATATTTAAAATATCGAATTTTCAGGATTTTTTTAAGGTATACCCCAGGAACATGATTTTCTTATTATAAATCGTAAAGTACTGCATTTTGGCGAAAAGATTATATAACCTAAATTAAAGGTTCTGTAAAAATACATAATTTATGTCATATAAAATTTCTTGTAGCTTTTATAGTTTTTGGGATATTGACGTAGAAAATTTTCTTTGGCCTAAATTTTAGGTAAGGAACAAGATATCGAGATACGGTTTTTGCGAAGCACAAATCATACCAATGCATTTAATTTTTTTGAGGAAATTAACCATTTCTGACGCACTCAAAAAAAACCCTCTAGCGACGACATGTGAAACCAACGAAACTTTAAATATTATAACATTCATAGCCCAAGAATAGCTCTTCTCAACTAGCCTAAGCTTATTAAAATCGGCTTAGTCGTTTCGAAGATACAAGGTGTGTTTTACGGAAACCTTTGAATACCCCCACCACTTTATTTTTAGATATATAGCAAAAATGGTCATTTAAAAAAGGTTCAAATTATCCTCGACTTTAAAGATCTGGTATTTTTTAAGTTAGGTTAATATAGCAAAATTTACAGACACATCACTTTTTTAGATTTAAGATTGCTGTTACGCCCCCTAGCGGCCATTTTAGAAACTTGAAAATAATTTCCAGCTATTTCCCTTGACCACTTTTACTAAAATATTTTTTTCCAACGATATGCGATTAATATTTTTTGAGATACAGCCGGCGTCCTCTCTTATTTGGACACCCGGTACATCGATCAACTTACTTCCACTTTTGACGATGGCCATTGTAAAACGCTGGTATAACGAATTTAATCGTGGTCGCCGTTCGCTCACCGACGAAAGTCGTGAAGGTTGTCAAAAATCAATTGTGTCAGAAAACATTGATGCTGTGCAAAAACTAGTAATGCAAGATCGTTATCTGACGTACTATGTAATTGAGTTAACTTTAGGCAATAATTTCAACAGCATCATATATAACATACTGCCTAACCATTATTCATTATTATCAGTTTGCCTAATTACATTGGTTCGTTGGACGGAAAACATATCCGAATAGAAAGAGTTCCTAATTCATACCATTCTATAGTGTTGATGGCCCACGCTTTTTCCGTTATATCCTTAAGCGAATATTTCGCTAATTCGTAATTGTACAAGCACTGATACTTTTCTACTTCTTGTACAAATTGAATGTTTGTAATTTGCTTATTTATCTTCAAATACTATGTCAAAATACTTTCAAAAACCATTGATCGTCGGTGCGTCTCTGCAAGTAACTAATAGCGCGGATACTGCATGTTGCGTCACGAGGAATCGGTTGCAAACCCGTTCCAAACTGATAGTGACCAATCTCGTCGTGTGCGAGCCGCTATGGTATTATATGAGCAGTGACGCTTAAATAACTGGTTACTAATTAAAGTTTGTAACTGGTTTTTTTTTGAGTGGCGCCATGTGAGAATGGCCTAAGTGTCACCACTGAATCATTGTCTACCCCATTCAGACAGATATGTGTAAAAACTAATAAGATAGGAGTTTATAAAAAGGTAACATAAAAGTATTAAAACAATAACATCCTTAAGATAAAATTTTATTTTCAACTAAAAACATTAAATCCATACGTTACATAAAACTAAAAATCAGAAAAATCTAGTGTTCAGACCAGTAAAAATTGACTTAGGTGTTTAATAATTTATTTCATACTGTCTGGTAGACCTTCGATTACATTATCAATTGAAGTCCGGTAGGTTAGTCATTACAGTAACAAAGCCGGTAAGTGTCGCTAAACAACACTTACCAGACTGTTTCATTTTTATAAATCAAATTAGACATTTAAAAATATACCAACATGACATTTTCTTGCACTGATTGACTGTTGCCACAGCGAAAAAGGTGATGGGATTTTTTAAATATAATGTGATTTTATTGATTTTTGAAATCAAATAATGATACAGAACGGACTTACAGTATGAAATGGAATACATTACGATACACGTCCGGTAGTAGGTACTCGTTAGTTGTACTTGCAAATTGGGGGTTGTTATACCCCCGGATGGCTTTGCTCAGGCATTCGCCAGCTCGCCCTCACCCCTCCAAAGCTTAGCAAGAGGCGGAGCAACCCTTCCGCATTGGTTACACCCCCGTTAAAACGGGTTAAGAGCGGGGCTAGACATATTTCTTAGGAACTCCGATGTAGTCCGGTTCGAAACCGTATCGAAGCTCCCGACTATTTCAATTAAGAAAGCTATTCAAAGGCACATTCAGTTGTCGAGAAATGCAACAACAAAATCCAGATATAACCGGTTTCTTTCAGTTTCTTCTTTTGTCTTCACGAGCATGTGCTCTATACCGCCATTAGGTCAACGTCACCACGTGTGAAACCAAAAAGAAGCTTTATAGGAATCACTCCAGACTTAAACTACACTTTCACCACACTCTGAATGGCAGGGTGAGTTTTTCCTTGATCCCCGACGGGAAATACAGCAGATACGGCTCCTTCTACCGCCTACCCGGAAAAAAACTATGTAGTCTTTTTTATCGACTGCACCTCACTGGTCGGAGGTCAAACAGAAACTGTACTCGTTAGTTACTCGTTTAGACATTCTTTACTCGGCTCCTAGCTCTCCTCGTCCATAATGTCTAACTCTTACTATAAGTAACCTACTGGACTTCTAACGTAAATTACTATTTATCGTTTAATATATTAAAATCTTAAAAGCAAAAACCAACCGTAGGTAATAATATAAGGCATATTTTCTTTGTTAGAAGCTGTCAGCGTTTTGATTTTTCAGAAATTGATGACGTCAGTTATACAGCGGTTAAAAGCAATTGTTAACGACCTCGGAAGATTTCTAACAGGCTGATAAAGCAAAGCTGATGAACTATAGCCGAATTTGAGCTTAAAAGCCACACAAAATGTTTTCTGATAACAATCACATTAAAATGTGTGAGAAACCGGATGAAGGATTAATTCAGTTGCAAATTAGTCATTGGCGGTAGGCGCTTTTATTTTTATCGATTCACATTTTAATGACGTCATATGACTGTAACTCTAAACTATTTGTAGAGATCGAACGCTGTAAGAAGAACACCGATACGTCACGGTCTCATATGGCAAACCCATATAAAACCGTGACGTATCGGTGTTATTCTAACAGCGTTCGATCTCTACTTAAAAATTTGTAACTTAAAGGCTAAAATGAAGTTTTTTTTTAAAGTCCATTTATTTGTAAAACAGTTAAAAAAATTAAAGCAAAAAAATGGGAAAACTTCTACTAAAAATTAATTGTATTAGAAACTTTAAAGCATTTACAATTAATAGCCACTGATTTTAGTTTTATTTCTTTTCAACTCTGGTAACATAATTTTTTAAAATTTTTCTAAAAAACGGTGGTTAATGGAATATGGTTTGTTATGTATAATTTAATGTTTTTCTTTGTTTATAGTTTCCAAGATCCCAATATTAGAGTCTAATTAAAAACACCCTGTATAATTTCAAGTAGACATAAAAAAATGGCGATGCTTGGTTTGCTCGATTTACTTAGTTTCCTAAAAACGAAGTAATGGTCTGACTAGTTATTACTGATTTGTAGTTCTTATATAACACAGATTTTTAGTTTGGCATTTTATGCTTTATTAATTAATAACAATTCATTTTTAAACTTAACGCTAGCCAATATCTATCTGTACAATCACATTAGATAAACATTTTGTCATTTTAATTTTAACAAATTGATCTAAAAACCTACACACCCATAAATGTACGGGTAATGTATAATTCTATATCATGTATTTTTTTTTAAAAGCTGTATTTCTAAAAATACGGATAATGTTTAATTAACCGTATTCAAAACCCTTAATTTTAGTTCTAAAACATGTTTTAAAAGAGGTACATCTATGTTACATTATTGAGGTATTTAAACTTGATTTAATTGAAAAAGGCAACAATTTATAATACGCTCGAGACTAGAATATTTTGATTGTTAATTTATATTCTAACAATTTTTGTAACAACAGTAGTTATATGCGATAAAATAGTGTTTCACAGCCCTTAGCTACCAACTACGCCAATAAAATAAGGTCTATTTCTTAATTATATGACTGCCTAATCTTTTTAATTTGTATGGAAAAAGGTACCAAAATATTGACTAAAAATCCACCAACATTATCTTTCCTTTAAAAATATTTCGTTGATCTATCTCTAAATAATAATTTTTTGAAACGCCATTCTTTTTGTCAAAACTTTACGGTTACGGCGGTTACTACGCCTGAAATAAACTGATAGAATTTGTCAAAAAAGCAATGTCTTTATAGTACGGGAGGCCACCGCAAAGACCAAGCCAATAAAAGATATTATGAAGATACTTGGATTTTTACTTGATTTGACCAAGTAAATTACTTGAAGTATTACGATGTACTTGAAGTAAAAAAGTAGTTCAAGTAAAAAAAAGTACTTTAAGTAAAGAAAGTACTTCAAGTAAATAAAAAGTACTTGAAGTAAAAACAATACTTTAAGTAAATAAAAGTACTTGAAGTAAAAAATCAACCAAGTACTCGAATTTACACGCCTTAGATAATCCTACAAACAAGTATTGCATTACAGCGTTCATTTGAATTGGATCCAACAGCAAGACAAGTGTAACTATTAGGGATAATTAGACTTTTTGTTCTTTTTTCGATCAATCCTTATAAAAAATCCTTTATTTTGATACCCAATTTGTTATATTTAGTAATGAATACTAACAGCCATTTTTCATGACAATTTTATTATCGAACGCATTCAGGATACGAAACAGTTTACAAATCACTCCCGAAAATGTCAAAAACGTGACGGTTCAAGAATTTCTATTGGTGCGATTCGACGTTTGATGGAGCGGTTCTCCAACTATTTCGTATTGTGAATGCGTTCATTATTACCTTCATTTGAACGAAAACCCTTGTATTTTAATAGGCAACTTAAACAAAATTTCCACTAATAAAATGGAAACGACATTAAAATTGAAGTTAGGTTGTTCTTACTTGATTTTGTGTTGATGGGAAATTAAAATATTTCCCAAGAATAGGTTTTGGGTGCCAACCTGCTGTAGGCACCCATATGAAAACACGCTTTTGACAGATGTATCGGATGCCAACGGGTGCCAACGCCAACCCGTTGGCAACCACAGGGAAAAAACCCATTTTGGAAAAAACCAATATTTCCTATAATAGTTTAAGCCCAAGAGCTCACCCGAGTACGGCATTGTACATACGAAATTTTACATTATTTCGGACATAGGATGCATAAGATCCCGACATAAAACGGGACACTTAGCAACCCTACTTGTTTTCCTAACTATAGTTTTTAACGACTGGCCTACTTTTCAATGACGTAGCGCTCAGTCCTTAAAGCTTTTAGGAATTGTTGGAAAACCCCGTTTTGAGGAATAAACCCTCTAACTTCCTTACAAAAAATACTACTCAAGTATAATTTGTTTTACTTGAAGTACTTTTAATTACTTCAAGTTATTTTATGTACTTTAAGTACTTTGGTTTACTTCAAGTACTTTGGTGTACTTCAAGTACTTTGTTTTACTTTAAGTACTTTGTTTTGGTTTACTTCAAGTACTTGGATTTACTTCAAGTAAAATACTTGGGTGGTACTTCAAGTACTTTTTCAATTTACTTGAAAATGCAAGTACATTTTAATGAATGCTTGGTACTTGTACTTGAAGTACTATTTAAGAGTACTTTGACAGCTCTGACTATGAACTATAGTCAATTCAATGCCGCACTGCTGCCTCAGCTCAAAGGGTTTAAATTGCATTTTTTTACCTTAAAAAAAAACGTGAAAAATCGGTTTCTTTGATATAACTTGAAAACTATTGACTTTAGGAAAAAAAGGAATATAATCAAAATCAATGGTCTAAAAAAACTACGGCCTTTTTTTAAATAAAATTTTTAAGTTTTAGTTTTTACGATATTAACGATTTAAATTTAAAAGAAAAACGCAAATATCTTAAAAACTAGAGGAGTAACGAAAAAATGCATTAAACAAAAAATATGCCTTTTAGTGAGCTCTATTAAAAAGGTTATATACACATTTTTAATAAAATAAGTAATAAAGGAGATATGAGCAGAAAAGGCACTAAAAGATTTCGCTAACAACAATATTTTTTTGGTACAAGTAAGTATACCAGCTCCGATCTATTATTAATTCAAAATGTTTTATTCATTGAATGTTCTTAAGGCAATCGGGGATAACCGGTGGCATGGATATTTTATTAATTTTTTTGGTACAATAACTTTACCCATTTCGATTAACTTGAAACTTTAACTAAAATGAAATTTAAACTTTATTTTATTGAAAATAAAAATAATAAGTGCCTCCTCTATCTGGGTGTCATATAGCTGGCAGGAGGCTTAACATTTCTCGATCTTCTATGCTACTATGTGTATAGCTCATCGTTTAAATATTTTTATTATCAATTTAAATAATAATATTAATAATTTATAAAGACAGTAACTCGTTCACAATGATCTCAAGGAAATTTTAATCAAATTTTTAACGTCAATTTTTTTTACAGTTTATTTAGCATTAAACTTTTAAAACATTTCTCTTATTAAGCCATTCCTACTTAAATTATTGTATTTACCTATTTATTTACTACTTTAAAATATAATCAAATTAAAGTTTAAACAATAATTTAACTGAAAAAAAACTATAATTTTTTTTATGTTAAAAATATGCTTAAAATTTTCTCAAGATCATTCTTAACGAGTAACTGTCTATATAAATTATTAATATTATTATTTAAATCGATAATAAAAATATTTAAACGATGAGCTATACAGCATAGAAGATCGAGAAATGTTAAGCGTCCTGCAAGGATATAACACCCAGATCGAGGAGGCACTTATTATTATTTTTTTCAATAAAATAAAGTTTAAATTTTATTTCAGTTAAAGTTTTAAATTAATCGGAATGGGTACAGTTATTGGACCAAAAAAAAATTAAATAAAATATCCATGACACCAGGTTATCCCCCATTGACTCGAGGTACATGTGTATTAGTTTGTTTTATTCAATGAATAAAACATTTTAAATTAATATTTAGATAGATCGGAGCTGGTATACTTACTTGTACCAAAAAATATTGTAATTACCGAAATTTTTAATGGCCAAAATCACTTTTTTGCTTATCTCCTTTATTACTTATTTTATTAAAAATGTGTATATAACCTTTTTCATAGAGCTCACCAAAAGGCATATTTTTTGTTTATTAAATTTTTTTGTTACTTTTTCAGTTTTTGAGATATTTGCGTTTTTTATTTTAAATTTAAATCGTTAATATCTCAAAAACTAAAAGGGCTACAAAAAAGATATATGCAAAAAATAACGTAATTTTATTGGCACATTAATTTTGATTATATACTTTTTTTCCTAAAATCAATAGTTTTCGAGTAAAAAAAAAAGATTTTTCACGATTTTTTAAGGTAAAAAAATGCAATTTGAACTCGCTAAGCTGAGCCCGCAGTGCGGCTTTGGATTGACTATAGTTCATAGTAATATAAAAAAATGTTTTATGCGTATCTCTAATTGGCTTGGTTTTTGCGGTGGCCTCCCGGACTATTACTTAAAGAGCAACAGAATTTTTTTGTTTAATGTTTATCTTTTTTTTTCCTTAAAAGATTTATTTGTTGAAATATGTTGGATATACGTTTTATAGGATTGTGGGGATTCATTAATTAAAAAATATTATTTGAGTTGCTCACCAGATAGGATCATTTTGGTCTAGGAATCAGATACAGACTGCTGTACGAACAGTCAATAGAACCTTATAGAGTCAAAATTTTTTACTAAACACCTACCCCATTTAAAAAAGAACAATTATTTATGGAAAGTCAATAATTTTTAAGGCTAAATTACTTCCTTAGTTCAAATTTTAGGAAAAATAAAAATAAACAAATTTAACATTATTCTTTAAAAAGTTAATAATGGAGGTTTTATATTAAACTATGATGGATGACCTGATACATCTAATGACTGTTTTGGCTAATTCTTAATATAGGATTTTTATCACAAAATCTTCATAAAATACTCGCCAAGATGGGACTGCTTGGTCAGAAATACAGATCCAGTATGTATAAAGAATGGAGTGACAAATAAATTAACAGATCGCCCAAAACAAAATAAAGAAAAAATCCCAAAAAACCTTCTCTTGAAGACGGTAGTAGATTTGCCACCGAAAGGTTAATTTGATTTTTGAACGTTAAAGAGTTTTTCTTTATTTTGTTTAACTGTACTAGGATTTTTAGTCAATTATAAATATTTATTAACTTCATAAAACAATATTAGCTTTCATATACAGAACTACTTTTAATGGCGTATACTACTAATAATTGCACCTTTAAGATAAGTAAAAATAAATGCAATAATTTTCCAACTCTTAAATAACTAGTTACTTATAAAAAAAAAAAAATACCTTCTCACTTAAAACTTTACCAAAAAATAAAAATAATTTTTTTACAACAATATGCAGAGGTGATAAAATGTATTATTTTAACAGAGCAAGTTACAGCTTTTAACGCCAACGCCTTACAAAATTTTATAAAGTCTAGTGTTTGTTTTTAACGTTACATTTTAAAATATAAAAAGCAAAAAATACTCATTAAAATATTGTACAAAAAATTAAAAACAAATATAAAACTAAAACGGCAACTGAATAGGGCATTTTAAAATATTGTTAATAACTATATACATTAAACCTTTAGTAAACTTATTCTTATCACCATTTAAATGTAATCTCATGTCCAACAGTGTTAAAGTACTATTCCTTGCTTAACTTAAAAACGAACAAGAACTAATAATTTCACATGTCTATGGAAAAAAACTTTAAATTTTTGGCCATTTTATTTTTCAAATATAGTAGAGAGAAATATGTTTTATGTATCTTATAGTCACAAAAATTGTTTACTTTGGGCACAAGATATTGAGCATACCTTTAATTTAGAATTTTATCCAATAAACCAAGAAAAATAAAGTGTACAATTTTATTACTTCTAGAAAACTAAAAAAATGTAATAATTCCGTAGATGCAATCAAAAAACCCGCTTGGTATTTGTTCGTAAGTGGGTGTCACTTACGAACAGATACCAAACATCGTTATAGTTTGATCAGTCGTTCATTGAATTTTCGAAATGGTTCAAATTGTGCCTTATTACTCTTTACAGCTCACCCAGATTCCGCGAAAAAAATCACTATTTATTATCGAACGACTAGGTACTACTTGACATGCACCAATGAAAAAAAAACGATTTAGTTAGTTTTTTATAACAATGTTTAAACCTGCCAAGAAAAATGGTTACCCCAAGAAATATTTGACTAGATTTATAAAATATTTCCTAAGCTCTTGTCTTTTCTAAAGGGAAACTATTATGAGCTTTGAGGAATAATCCTCATTTATCCTAATGGACTTCACCCAGTTCCTTCCCCATCATTAAGTTAAGCCCACTCGGGTTAAGATGCCATATTCTGTCTGTAAAAAAAACCTCTAAGTAACACGTGCAATTTACCTTGGCGTTACCCATGCCTCTTACAGGATAATTTTTTTTTACAATTAGTCTACGTAAAAAGAGATCCCTTTTTTGATTTTGTAACTCTAAAGCAAAGATGTCAGATGATGAGCATGTGAAGAGAAAAAAGAGAGCAATTTTTTATTAACGGATTTACACCCGAAAACTACGCAACATTATTAGTCTATCACGAACAATGGTTCTCTTAATGATATATTTGAAATCCTAACTTGTTTTTAAATGTTTTTAAAATAAAATAGCTTCTTAGGCCGGGTTTATGCAACTTCTTGATTCTTAACTGCGAATCTATTCCAGTTTTTTATTTTGTTATTCTTAACAGATGACTTTGACAGTTTATTTTTATTGTGTTTGTTTTCAGTAAATCCAATATTTTTAGACAAAATTTACTTTAAAAAAAGTATTGTACCCTCCCACAATTATTTAACTATACATCAGTGGAACCACATACAAACATTTAAGAAGAGCGGGGAGGATCAGAAAATAGATTTAGAAGAACTTTATGCTATTCTTGTTAAAAATACAATGCCAATTAAATGAAGATATTAAAAAAATATTTTCGATTAATAAAAAAGCGTTCCTGGTTTCATTAATATAATTGAAGGGTACAGGGAAAAAACGGGCTAAGTCAATTTTTAGCAAAATTGAGATACTGACGTTATCCGATGGAAAATATTAAATTTTGTTCTAGAAAAAAATCCCCAACAAAAATGGGATAAGTCAGAAGATAATAAATAAAAAAATTATCCCGTACCGCGGAATATCGTGCGGTACCGAGCAAAAACGGGCTATGTCGCGTTTTTACTTGTTTATTCGGCAGCGTTGTACTATTTTAAACGCTTTTGTGTCATTTTGTGTCCGATACCAATTACGGCCAAAAAATTTTCCAATTTACAGAGTTTTTAAAAGTTCTGTGGAAATAAATCTCAAGATTATTTTACCTAACTGGAACATTATTAACCGGAAATATGGAAAAAATTCTCCCCTATAAAAAAACTTAGTAAAAAAAAGAATCTAGCTTATTTTCTTACACTAATCATTTTAGGTAATCAGATTCATGTGAGAATACCGAAGATTATTTTTTAGTTCAGTTTTGTTTCACTATATTAGTTATATGGGCATAACGCCGGATGTTGAGTGAACAAGACAAAATTGTTAAAAATTCAGGGAAAAAACGGGCCAAGTCAAGACCAGTTATCAATAAATAGTTGATTTTTCTATCAATAATTTTTTAAAATTCTTGCAGTTTATGACCTACAGATCTCAGATAAGTTGGAAAATATATTGGTAAAAAGTAAACTTTATCAATCCAAATACTTTAGTTGTAGCATTTTGAAATTTAAAATTGTTTTTTTCTCAAAATCACAAAATTTGACTTAGCCCGTTTTTCCCCTGTACCCTTCAATTGTCATTTGTTATAACAGACACATCTTTTATATCTGTTTCTGCTGCGCTCCTTTAACCGAAAAAAAATTAGCGTAAAACCTTATTAAACTTTTAAACATTAAGGCGCTATTTTATTTTGAAATAATAATATACTTAAAAACCGTTTTACAAAGAACCAACTATAAATATGGATATTCTTCATCTTGACGAGAATAATATTTTTAAGTACAAGTTAAAATTTGTAAGACCTAAGAACAATAAAAAATATACATAATACAAAACAATGCAATATCTAAATACTCGATGTTGATGTCGATTATAAATGCTATAAAATAACTTGAAATAAAAATATAATATATATATATATATATATATATATATATATATATATATATATATATATATATATATATATAATATTATATATATATTATATATATATATTAATACAATAATAAATTTTAAATTTCAATTATAAATATTATAATATATATATATAATATATATGTAATATATTAATATATCATAATTATATATATATAATTAATTATATAATATAATACTTATATATTATTATATATTATATATGTTACTGTACAAAGCAGTTTCGCTGGTTCGTAGCTGCCTGGTTATGATAAATAATAATAATTATAAAATATCTTTGTTTTTAGTAAATATCATCATTTTTTCAGTTGTTAAAAAAATCTGTAGCAAGTCCAAGCGATACGAATTAATTGTATACAGATATGCTACTTAAATCTAAATGAATATATGTTTAGCAAATCAATGAAATGAACTAAAGATTTTAAAAAATGCAACACAGTTAAATTACTAGCAAATATTTTTAATAACGCAGTACCAAGAACTAATGAAATAAAAAAGACCACAATCTTTTTTAATGACTAAGCCTTAAACAGATATGTGACAACAAAGTATCAAAGCATGTTATATTTCTTTGTGGCTAGTAATCTTTGGACTATTTTATATTACAGTTGAAAAAGAGATAGCAGAATACAGCTAAATCTTGTTTGTTTGCTATGATTAATTGGCGCGAGTGTTCTATAGAGAACTTGCGTAAACACTAGTGGCGCCTCTCTCGTTAGTTTTGTATGTTCGTACGTGAGGACGAGTTGTTTATAAACATACATTTCAATACTGACTCACGAATCATGTAATTTTTTATTCATTATTTATTTGTTATCTTTACAAATTTAATACCTAAATATATTACAATAACTTATTGAAACAATAAATATTAATAAGTTATAATTAAGTGATTATGAGTGAAAACAAGGGTAAAAACAAGCCAAGATCTTGTAACACCGGTTTCAAATGTTTAAGTCACCCTAAAATATTAAAAAACTGCGGAGGGCTACCATTTGAAGAAGTGCATTTTTAAGATAATGGTGATTTTGCCCACTTTTCAGTTTTATAATATTAATCAAATTCTAGGCACTTTTCGTAAATAGACGTTCACCTTCCTATTGAAATGTTACATTCTAAAAGCAAAAATAAATTACAAAACACGAAGCAAAAAAAAAAGAAAAACGTATTTTTTAAAAAATTTTTACCTCATAATGTTTTCCACGTGAATTTAGGTATAGGTATTGGTTTACAGAAAAAAAAACCGTTATCATGTACTTTAAAATGATTTTGGTAAAAGTCTTTAGGATTTGTAATAATCCAGATATTAATTTTTAAAGTTGGCTACTTTCATTGTTTTTTTAATAGTTTACAAGAAAAATAATTAATAAAAAACTTACATCAAGTGTACCATCAAAATGTTGTTTTATACTAGCCTGACGTACAGCTTGAGCGTTTATTAAACTAGTACTTCCAAAATTCCATTCTTTAAAATTTTTACATGGTTACTTAGGTATAAATCCTCACCTTTTTTATCAGATAATAGCCGTAAATTTAGGACATCTATTATTTGAAACCCAGTCTTTATAAGTACAATGTTTGACATTTTTTATTTTAATAATTAATTTATAATTACTATACCGATCAGTATAAAATTCAAATTATCTCACATACTAAATGCTAAATTTTGCCACCATGAGCGCTGGTGCATAATCACAAGGTCACGCAGGTTCTCTATATTCATTTCGTCAGCGCATTCGCTTAATAATTTCCAGAGTCTGGCTGGCCCTATCATTGACAAAAAAAAAAATTTTGTAATGCACATTTAGATGCTGCGAAATGCAATCCCAAAATTCAGATATAACCGGTTTCTTTGAGATAACGATGTGTTTATTTTAGGGTGCCAGAATTTATATTTAAAAATCTCATCTATACCTGTCATTATTAAAGCAATCTTTTTTAAAATACAGCAGAAACATATTGCAAAAAACCAAAATAAATGGGGAAGTAATAAAGCTAAATGACAATGTTCTTTTGATTTCACTAGTCTTTGGTAATATAAATGCACCATAAACTTGTAGCTAACGCACTAGATAAACGCAAATAGCTTGAACGGGTCCCAAAATTGAATTAGGTTACAAGATAGCTTTAAAACAGTTATAGCATTTATGTGGAGTTGCGACTGACGCTGGAAGTGGGTTGGAAGTTTTACATTATTTGTTTTGTCATCTTGGGCGTTTTAAAATGTTTTATTAAATGTATAATATTACTGTAAGGAAACTTTATAATTGTAATTACGTTCAGGTAACAACACAAGAATACAAGAATATTAATATCATATAGGGTGTTCGGTTTAGGTAATGTGATCACTGCCAAACTTTAAATGATAATGATTTTAGACGAATGAATTAGAAAAAATGCTTTTAGGTTAAAAAGGTCGGCCTAATTTTTTTATTACATACCCAGGTAAATTTAGTTCTTTCTAAAGACAATTATGTATTACATAATACACTTAATTAAAATATAAAACTTTTTTGTGAATGGATTAAGGAAGAAAGAGGTTTTATTATTATTATTGTACTTTTATGCATTTCACAATGCACAATCAGAAAATATACAGGGTGGTAATTAAATATGTACAGGGTGATCCAGTATAATGGAGACCCCTACCTTTTCGCTTAAAATTGATTTTAAAAAATTTCAGATATCCAGTTGTGATTATTTTTCTGGCATTTGAAAACATTTTTAAAAATTTAATCAGAATTTTTTTCAGCGTGGTGTCAAAAAGAGGATTTTTCAATGGAACAACCTATATATTATTGTACTTTTATGCATTTCACAATGCACAATCAGAAAATATACAGGGTGGTAATTAAATATGTACAGGGTGATCCAGTATAATGTGAGCACCCCCTACCTTTTCGCTTGAAAATTGATTTTAAAAAATTTCAAGATATCCAGTTGGTGTATTTTTTCTCTGGGCATTTGAAAACATTTTTAAAAATTTAATCAGAATTTTTGTTCGAGCGTGGTGTCAAAAAGAGTGATTTTTTTCAATGGAACAACCTATATTTAAATATATTTCTTAAAAGACCCTATTTTTCGCATTTCAAATATATATGATGTGTTTATCTCTATTTAAGTAATTTGCAATATATTTTTACTTTAAGATTTAAATTTAAATAGACGAAAAGGTATACTACCATAGCCGCTTTCTTTCAAAGAATTTGAATCATGATTTCCCTGATCATGATTTATATGTTCAGTGGAACATGTTTCGATTTTACTCCAAAGAACGCTCGCAAGCTTGAAATCTATAAACTGGAGTGACAAAAATGACATTTTTAAAAATGTTTGTTGACAAATTTATGCTGTTGGGGTTTTTTTTTTGCTGTTTTAAAATTTCAAAAAATACGTAAATTCTGAAGAATTCATATTGCCCCCTAAGTCGTTTTAAATAAAATATAATTGAGAAAAAACGTAAAAATTTTAAATATATTTCTTAAAAGACCCTATTTTCGATTTCAAATTTATATATGATGTGTTATCTCTAAAAATTTCAAATAACTTTAAGATTTAAATTTAAATAGACGAAAAGGTATACTACCATGTTCACCTAATTATTGGGATAAAGATAAAATTTGTGCAGGTCATGTCATTAACTGACAATATAAATTACAATTTGTCATTCATAGGTAAATCGATAAACATTTATGTTCAAAATTGTTCCAAATTTTTTAAAAATGAAATTATCATTGAAAGAACGTTTGGAAGTCATCACTCGTTTTTATAAGTCGAATGAAATTGCAAGGGAGACCCAAAGCAGGTATCTAAATACTTACCATAAGTTATTATCTTTAAACACCATCATATAATTGAAAATTCAATTTGTTCAAACTAAGTCTTTAGAACCAAAAAAACGTACTGTAGCCAGAAAGTAAACTATTTTGGAAGAAATCATCAAAATTCAATTCGGACCGCTGCACAGTGCGGCGAACAATGGACATAAATAAAAAAGTGAAGAATTTATTTCATACAATATTTGTTTTTTACTGCAAAAAAGACATGCCAGTACAGGCTAAACTACAAATATTTTTAACTGTAGATCACTTGTTGGTTAGCTATACCCCTTCAAAGTATGAATTCCTTGACTGCGTGAAGTGATACTGTAATCAGCTGTATCTTAAGCATTAAATTAAGTGCGTCTTTTTGACAATAATTTCAACACCTTTTACTGATTATAATATGGAGGTGAGAGGTCAAGGTATATATTACTAAATGTTGTGTTTTGTGTTTTTCTATACACTGAGTTTATAATACAGCATATCTCAATGTTGTAAGGAGTATTTTTGTGCTAAGTTTTTGACCTTCTTAACTTCAAGTGGACATTTAAAAAAATCTCAAATATCCTTTTGTACTTCTCGCATCTTTTTAAAGCTACATTTGAAGACTTTAAGTTAACACTAAATTTATCTGCGACCGCCTGCGACAAACTCTTTTTTTATTATTTTTAGATGAACTCAAATCCATTAAAGTTGCGAAAATATTTGATGCCTGGGTTGATAACAGAAATAATGATGCTAATCATTTTGTTTTCAATAAAATTATTAATTTGTTTAATATCACGGAACTATCAGACCAAATTAAAGAAGAAATTACTTCTTTAAGTAAAATGTATTGTCTTAGGTTCAACCACAAATGGAAGAAATCTTGTCGAAATCGTACTAGATTTGAAAGTCGAAACAAAGCTTGGCTTCAAATCGAAGTAACCTTACCAGAATCTGTAAAACAAATATTAAAGGTTGATAACCGATCTAGTATGGATCAGCCTGGACCGTCTCGAGGAAGACCGCGTAAGCCATTTGAAGAAGTTTCACTTAAGACCAAAATTGGGCGAGTAGCAGACATCACGACCAACAGGACACCCGAGGAATTACAGTTTGCCGCAGAGTGGTCAGGCCTTTCATTATCTAAATATAAATCATCGCTTTCTGTTGAGCAAGCTTTAGCTTTATATCTCGACTTGGACCTATCCGAGAAGAAATATTATATACTAAGAACGGTGGTAAATGAGGTGCACAGTGCCTTGTTTCCAAGCTTATATGCCTTAAATAAATACAAAAATTCTCTTTTACCACCAATTACTGCCACCGAAACGTCTGCAGAACCAAATTTTCAGGATCTCATGAAAACAACGACTAAAAGCATAATTAAAGCGGCACATCTGAACTATCTGGCAAAATTAAAACTTATATCAAAATGGGGTTTCGATGGCAGTTCAGGTCATAGCTAGTATAAACAAATATTTACGGATACCTCAAATACAGATGAATATTTATTTTTAGTGGCTATGGTACCATTAAGATTAGTCGATCTTACTTCAAACGAAAACGTTTGGGTCAATTCCCGTACCTCATCTACACTTTATTGCCGACCCATTAAATTCATATTTCAAAAAGAAAATCCAGACTTAGTGAAAAGTGAAGAAAAGGTGATGTTTGATAAAATCGATCAACTGCATGACTTTGAAACACAATGTGAAAACGGTGAAGTGTGTCAAGTTACCTGGGAAATGATCTTTACTATGATGGATGGCAGTGTATGCAACATTCTCTCGGATACAAATTGGACAGCTAAATGTGTTATTTGCGGAGCTACACTAAAAGAAATGAACTCTGACGTCATTCGCCCGTCAAAAGTAGAAAACTATCGCTTTGGTTTATCTACGCTCCACTGCTACATTAGGTTTTTCAAATGCTTACTACACATTGGTTATAAGTTACCTATTAAGATGTGGCATTCCAGAGGAAGTGAAAACAAACAAATAGTAGAAATTAATATAAAGAGAATTCAAGCGGAATTCAAGTCGAAAATGGGCCTTATAGTGGATTAGCCAAAGCCCGGCTATGGATCTACTAATGACGGGAACACGGAAGACGTTTTTTTTTTTAAATATGTACTATGTTAAAGGAAAGGAATAAATAATTGTTGTAAACAATATAATATTTTTATACTGAATGAAAAAATATGTAAGATGTCTTGATTGTATAATTGCCATATTACTTAAGTGTAACAAAATGCAGATTTATGAGAATGTAGGTCTAGCTGCCAAATATTATTTGGTTCAAAACCCTTAAGTAGAACGCTATAATTTTTGTCCGCTTTTCCCATATACACAAAGCAATGTGCGCTGTAAGAGATATCCCACATAGAAAAAAAAAACCTTAGCTTTGTGACTATTCAGAAAACACTTAAATATCACAAAGTTTTTCCTTTTAAATTTCTTCCCGTTCAAATGCTAACAGACGCATAAAAAGAACTTCGTTTACGTCTTGTCTCTCGTCTTATGTGGGAACAGGACAGAGGTGCTGAAGTTTTTAATAAAATTATTTGGACTAACGTAGCCACATTTACCACCACAAGCATGTATAACCGCAATAACACTCGATATTGGTCGACTAAAAAGCCTTGACAAAATAAGGCCAATAAAAAACAAGGAAGAACATCCGTTCATGTCTGGTGCGGTATTCTGCGAAATAGAATAATGGGACCAATATTTTATGAGAGAAAACTGACAGGGCAACGCTGCCTACAACTTTTGAAGGAAGAAATTCAAAATTTATAAGATGATTTACCTTTAAATTTATACAGAGACGTTATTTGGCAACAAGATGGGCACCTCCACATTCGACACGGGATGTTATATATTTTTTTAAATAATCAATATCATGAATGAATCGGTCGCAACAGGCCTATTCCTTGGCCATCCAATAGTCCCATCCTCTCAGTTCTTGATACATTTTTATGGGGACATCTTAAAAATAGTGTATATAATACTGAAAGGGAAAATATAGAGGAAATAAAAATCGAGATACGAGAAGAAATCAACAGATTAAATAAAAATGCATAGAGGATATAGAGCTTGCAGTGAAAATAATGGATGATATAAAGAGCATTTGGATTATTGTTTTTTTGATTAGTTAATCAAAAGTGTTTCTTTTTATTGTTTGTTATTTGGTTTATATGGTTAATTTATATATTTTGTTATTAAAATAAAGACTTGTTACTGTTAACGAATAGTTTATGGTCTAAAATTAAATCATAAAATAATATAACGCAAATAATTGCTATATAAAGGGTGGTCCAACAGTGCGTTCAAGTCCAATAGCTCGGTAATTATAGGAACTATAAAAAAATATTAATACATAAGTTGTAGGGACTACTGAGAGCTACAAATTAAAATTATTTGTAGATATACAGGATTGCGCATAAGTTTGGTATAAACCAAACATACCTTTTTTTAAATGGAACACCCTGTATATTGTTTTATTTTTGGCTTGCATTCCCTGTTGCCATTCACCCAATATAGGGTTGTTGGGGTCTATACGGAGTCATTTTAATTTTATGGCCACTTTTATAAAAAAACAGAGGTATATTTGACACCCTGTATTTTTTTTAGTAGGTCAGAATAATATCATTTCGAAAAACACTTGCAAATCTCTTTTTATTTTGTTTTAGATAATGTTTCTTAGATTTCTTTTATAGCAGTATACAGGGTAAGTCAAAACATGATGTTTAAGTTTTCTTGAAAAATTTAAATGGAACACCCTGTTTTTTATATTTAATTTAGACACCTCGACTAATGTTCTTTTAGTTTCATTAAGCACTCCCTATACCTAAATCCAACAGTTACTCAGATATTCTTCGTTTTATAAGCAAAAATGTAAATGTGTACAAATTAACACAAGACATTAAAATTGAAGTAAGCCATGTAAAATAAACAATTACCTACTTGGCTTCTCTGTCAAACAAATTAATTTAAGTTGGTGTTTCTAAAAACTGATGCTTCAATTTAGTATTGAATATCAAAAAAGACGTGAAGATGAACTTTTCAAGAAATGATTGATATGATTTATGTTCTGGGAGCGAGTGACAAAAACTGTTTATTAGCAATGAGAATTTATCACGAGAAGTATCCCGATAGAAGACAACCACACAGAAGCGCATTCGAAAGACTTATGCAACGGTTTGATGAAACGGGAAATGTAGAATACACTAAGACTGATCGAACGAAGCCTGTTTTTAATGAGGAAAACGAGTTTACGGTAAATTTAAAAGTCATAGAAGACCCACATATCGGTTCAAGAAAAATTGCAAGGGAAACAGATGTTAGTAAGACTACTGTTTTACGGATTTTGGAGAAAAATAAATTCCATCCATACCACGTTCAACTGCTTCAAGAATTGTACGATGATGATCATGAAAGGCGACTAACTTTTTGTCACTGGGCACAACAACAAATTCAAAGAGAACCGAGATTTTTTGACTTCCTGTTGTTTACGGATGAAGCAACATTTCACAAAAATGGAAATGTCAATAGACATAATTTTCATTATTATGCCACTAAAAATCCCCGTTATATTCGCCCGAACAGTCAAAATAGGTGGTCTCTTAACGTCTGGGGTGGAATTGTTGGAAATTTTGTCATTGGTCCGCATTTTTTGAAGAAAGGCTTACTGCAGACCGATATCTCCATTTTTTAAGAGAAGATCTTGGGCCACTATTACACCAAGTACCTGTTAACGTCAGTAACCGAATGTGGTTTATGCATGACGGTGCCCCGATTCATCATACGGCCAACATTCATACATTTCTTTATGGTCAATTTCAAGAACGCTGGATTGGGAGAGGAGGTCCGGTTGCGTGGCCGCCCAGGTCGCCTGACTTAACAAAAATGGACTTTTTTCTATGGGGTTTTGTAAAAAATTTAGTTTATCAAACACCTCCCACTACAAAAGAAGATATGAAGGAAAGGATCCGAAATGTATTTAATAGCGTGAATTTTAATACATTAACGGCAGAGCGATGATCGCGTTGTTAAATTTAGCAATGGACTTAGCAGTTTAGAATGTTTAACAAAACGTCATTGTCAGTGTTATTCAATAATTTTAGTAGGCAACCTGTCAAAATCTGACATTTTGTTAAACATTCTAAACCGTTGTTAACTTAGCAATTATTAAAAGTTAACAACGGTTTAGAATGTTTAACAAAATGTCAGATTTTGACAGGTTGCCTACTAAAATCATTGAATAACACTGACAATGACGTTTTGTTAAACATTCTAAACTGCTAAGTCCATTGCTAAATTTAACAACGCGATCATCACTCGGCCGTAAGAGACGTGACTGTATCATTTGAACATCGCCTAAATGTTTGTGTCGAACAAAATGGTGGTCATTTCGAACATTTAATTAAGTAGCTTTTACTGTTTTTGTACATCCAACCCTTATTACTTCCTGTTAATAGCCAGTGAATAATTAATTTTAAATGTATGCTCTTTTTAGGACTAAATTATTATTTAAACAATATTTTTATAATTTACTGATAGTTCATTCTCTTTATTTAAAACAGACATGGTTCGGCCAGTTTTATTGTATTCAACATATCCCGTTTCATAAAACCATTGCATAAGCCTTTCAAAAACGCTTTTGTGTGGTTTATGTATCGGAGTACATTTTGTGATTAATTCTTATTGTTAACACTGAAACTAGATTTGTTCACTCTTGTAGCTAACAAATAGATTCTAATTCCTTTCAAGACTACTAAATCAAATAATCATTTGTATTTGTAGAATATTTGAATAAAAATTATTTTTCTTCTTGTTAATTTTTATGAAATTACTAAAATAAATTTAAGATTCTGTTTATTTGTATCAATAAATTTGAAAAAGAAATAAATTTAAGTTGAGAAAAAGGAACGCATTTGGCGTAATAAAACAAGGTTAAAACTTCTGGGTTTCTAGAAAAAGAACCATTAATCTCGAATAACCTGTTCAAGGCTCCAACAACTTACATCTGGTTAATGTTAAAATGAGGAGACTCTAAAAATAGAACAATATACAGGATGTTCCTTTAAAAACAATAAATTTATGGCTTCAAGTTAAAAAATTAGCGTTTTTGCTTATAAAACGAAGAATATCTGAGTAACTGTTGGATTTAGGTATAGGGAGTGCTTAATGAAACTAAAAGAACATTAGTCGAGGTGTCTAAATTAAATATAAAAAACAGGGTGTTCCATTTAAATTTTTCAAGAAAACTTAAACATCATGTTTTGACTTACCCTGTATACTGCTATAAAAGAAATCTAAGAAACATTATCTAAAACAAAAGAAGAAGAGATTTGCAAGTGTTTTTCGAAATGAAATGATAATATTCTGACCTACTAAAAACTAAAAAAATACAGGGTGTCAAATATACCTCTGTTTTTTTATAAAAGTGGCCATAAAATTAAAATGACTCCATATAGACCCCAACAAGTCTATATTAGGTGAATGACAACAGGGAATGCAAGCCAAAAATAAAACAATATACAGGGTGTTCCATTTAAAAAAAGGTATGTTTGGTTTTTACCAAACTTATGCGCAATCCTGTATATCTACAAATAATTTTAATTTGTAGCTCTCAGTACCCTACAACTTACGTATTAATCATTTTTTTATAATTCCTATAATTACCGAGCTATTGGACTTGAACGCACTGTTGGACCACCCTGTATATATTTGAAATGAGAAAAATGGGGGTATTTTAAAAAATATGTTTAAATATAGGTTGTTTCATTAAAAAAATTACTCTTTTCGTCACCACGCTCAAACAAAAATTCTGATTAAATTTTCAAAAATGTTTTTAAATGTTCAGAGAAAAAATACACCAACTGTCTATCTTGAAATTTTTTAAGCGAAAAGGTAGGGGTGTTCACATTATACTGGATCACCCTGTACATTAAATTTAACAGACGATTATTTAATTAATTTTCAGACAAAAAGTTAATATGAACATGCGTCAGCAAATTCTTCGTTGTCAAGATACAGGGTGTTAAACTTAAAAAAAGGTTCATTGTAAATATCTTAAATATATTTTACTGGATTTCTAATTTGATTAAATTTATTAAGTCCAGTAAATATTTCTGAGAAATAAAATGTATGGCACTGACTGTGTGCATTTTTTTATATTTTTTTTGAGCTAGGCAAATAAAAATAGTTTTTTGTCTCTTAATTTTTTTTTCGTATCTTGCTTAGTTTTTCAGAAAAAACATCCATTTAATTGCATATCCCTGGAAAACACAACAAACATGTCAAAAAGGTTATTTTAAAAATTTCCAACAGTTTATTTAGTAAAATTCGTTAGTTTAGATATACTGTTATTTAATGTTGTATTTGTTGTTTGTTACATAATTGGCAATAAAAAATTATAAAACATAATTTTTAAAAGAAACATTTCCTCATGTATGAACAAGGAACATGCAGTTAATGTGATTAATTATGTGAGAAGATTTAGGCGATTTTTCGAACCCCCGTCCCCCTTGGTGAAATGTCATGAGATTTGGCTTGACATCCCTACAATCTCACTTTTGATAATACGTATTTTTAGTGTAAATATTTTAATCTGTGCTTTATTGTGTTGGATTTATTTATAAAAAAGATTATGTGCTTAATTATGTTTATTTAAGACTAGTATTTAAACTACCTAAAACTTAGTATAGAATCACAGTGAGAAAATATCATTGTGTAAGATTAGCTTATTGTACAGGATGACCGTAAATGAACAGTAAACATTTATTTTTCACGGAATATTTTATTTTAATACACAAAATTTTTTTGTCATGACATGCCATTTAAAGATAAATATCACTTGTGAAAAATTAAGTCAGGTAAGTGGTGTCCATCCTCCTGAATGCAGTTTTCCAGCCTTCGCCAAAAATCGGCCATCACGCGAGTCATCAGTTCACCATCAATTGTAGCCACTTTTTTCCTGATTGCCTCTTTCAGTTCTGCCAATGTGCGGGGACTGTGAGAGTATACACGTGATTTGAAATACCCCCACAGAAAAAAGTCACAAGTGCTTAAGTCAGGCCCCCGAGATCACCTGACTTAAGCACTTGTGACCTTTTTCTGTGGGGTATCTCAAATTACGTGTTTATAGTCACAGACCCCGCCCATTGGCAGAACTGAAAGAGGCAATCAAGGAAGAAGTGGCTACAATTGATGGTGAACTGATGACTCGTGTGATGGCCGATTTTTGGCGAAGGCTGGAAAACTGCATTCAGGAGGATAGACACCGCTTATCTGATGTAATTTTTCACAAGTGATATTTATCTTCAAATGGCATGTCATGACAAACAATTTTGTGTATTAAAATAAAATATTCCGTGAAAAATAACTGTGTACTGTTCATTTCAAAAACATCAGGTTCCCGTCGGTCACCCTGTATTAGCTTGTGTAGAATAAACCATATTTTTAAACCATACTTTGGTGGAGAAACATGCTTTACTTATTTTACTATTATTGTACCTTAGTTTTTTCGCAATTTTACAGTTTTTTGCGGAAAAAAATTACGTGATATTTGCCAAGCTCCCCATCTCCCCCAGGTAAGATAAAGTGAGATTCTGCTCGCCTTCCTTTTCCCCTAATTGCCCCACGTAAATAATGGGCGCCCCTCAAAAACTAAGCAGGATACAAAAAAAGATCAGAAGATTAAAAAGCTGTCTTTTTATTTGCTTAATTTAAAGAAAAAATTAAAAAATGCACAAAAGTCAGTAGGGAATATTTTTTTTCAAAAATATTCGTTTAGGTGCCGCTCGGAACGCCACTGGACTTAATAAATTTAACTAAGTTAGGGCAAAATTAGCCCTTTAATGCTGTAAAAAACACCGCCAAAGCACCAAAAAATTGAATAAAGGATGTTCGGGATATTTACAAAAATACATTTTTTTAAAATTTAACACTCCGCATTTTATTTGCGGACTTATGTTAATATGCACTTTTTCCCTAAAAAATTAACCAAAAAATCGTGGGTTGTTTATTGTACCTACTTAATTAACCCCCTGTATAAATAACATAAGCAACATTATTAATCTTTAAAAACGTATAATTTTTTGGTTCTCCAAAACCGAATTTGTATTGGTTTGAAAATAGCAATAATGAAATCACCTAAAAAGAACAAAATGTTAAACACTGCAGGGAATAGCCTGAAAATTTCAAAAACTGTACAGGTTAAACAAATGGTTAAATAGGGACCTCCTTGTACATTTATAAATTTGGTTAATTCCGAATACTTTTGATATCCAAATTTTAAAATTCGATTTTATTTTTTTTAACAAATTCTTGTGGAAAAACACTCTCTGTCTACATCGTGCCATCACCACTGTTTTTAAGACCTTGGTATTTTATTGTATTTTTAAAAGAGATAGAAAGAGAAGAGAGAGAGAGAGAGAGAGAAGAGAGAGAGAAGAGAGAGAGATAGAGAGAGAGAGAGAGAGAGAGAGAGAGAGAGAGAGAGAGAGAGAGAGAGAGAGAGAGAGAGAGAGAGAGAGAGAGAGAGAGAGAGAGAGAGAGAGAGAGAGAGAGAGAGAGAGAGAGAGAGAGAGAGAAAGAGAAACTTTTATTTAGCTTACGTTCGTCCCTTATGGGACCAAACCTAAGCTGTAGAAATTAACTACCTTATCCACTGCTCTTAAAAAAAAATCGGTATTTTTTTTGATATAGTTAATATGTAATATTTAGGAATGTAAATTTGCAACTATGCACAAATTCACCTTTTCTATATTTTTGTACGGTTTTCGAAATTCATACGCTGTTCCTCATTTTTTTACCCTGTAAATGTACTCTCAAAACTGTCAAAATATTAGATTTTTTTTTAAATAAAATGCACAACTAAATTTCTTACGTATTTACAACAATTAAAAACAAAACCGAAAACGGTAAAACCTAAAAACTATCGAGCCTAATCAATAAAGGCTCCAAAGTAGACAAAATCACAACCTTCGATTTTTTCTTTAACCTAGAATCTCTTTCGTTTCTATAGGATATGGAATGTTCGGATCAAGGAACCATTACTCTGCCTAGTCCGGGAAATATCTCCGCTTGAATTGGACCGTAGTCTACATGCTCGCCATCTACTGTCATGTATCTGAGAAACAACAAATAAATACAAGATAATCCACGGGGGATGGCATATTATAGTCCAATAAATGAAGAGACAAAGCTGTAAATATATCTGTACAGTTTTCCCTTGTGGTGCAATTCTTAGGTCTTCGGGGATGCTTTCGAGCGAAAAAAAGTTTATCAACATTAACAGGTGGGAACGGGCTGAAAACGGCCCCTCAAGGCCCGAAAAATGGGTTTCCCGCTAATATCTGCCAAAATATGCAAATTAGAGAATTTTCTTTTGGACAAAAAATGAAAATTGCCTTGTGATCTACAAAAATGGTCTTTATAATTTTTTTCGAAAAATCGATAATTTTCGAGATAACGGTACCCAAAAGTCCCCTCATTTTAGCTGGCGCTCTACCGCTAGAATTCCGCTATCTTTATGGATTCACTTATAAGCGGGCGGACAAATTGTTCCATTACTCGGGCAATAATGTACATTTTTTAATCATTTAAAGTTCATCGGAATGGGAAAACCCGTACCTATCATTGCATATAAGTTTGGGTCCATTCTGATTTTTCTAGAATATTGAAAAAAGCGGTCAAAGTTTTTTTTTGAAAATATGGTTTGTTATTAACATTTCTTTTTTATAATGAGACCTTAGCAAGTGTTCAATGATCCCAGAAAATTTTCTACACAATCTTTCTTGCGTTTTGATAAAAGATTGTTTTGCCCATCTGCATTTTTAGTAAGAAACTACCACTACCACATCTGTCCAGTGTGGAATGTTATGAATTTTTCAACGGCCGTTTTTGCGAAAATATTGATGTTGCGAAAAAATGATAACGACCATTTTTGTAGATTTCGAGGTGATCTTCATTTTTTGTCAAAATAAAAAATTTGTAATTCGCATATTTTGGCAGATATTCGCGGGAAACTCATTTTTGGGACTTTGGGGGGCCATTTTTAGCGGATTTTCACGTCGGAATCGTGATAAACTTTTTTTCGCTCGAAACCATCCGCGAAGACCTAAGAATTGCGCCACAAATGAAAACTGTATAGATTTATTTACAGCTTTGGGTACTTTCAGGTCTTCAGTTACTGGACTATTAGACGTTATAGAAAACTGCATGACGGGTCGTTGTGAAATAATTTTAACAAAGCGGTGTTCCGCTTCTACCCAAAACATCGCTATTTTAAATTTTACTCCTTTATTATTCCATTTTTAGAATATGCGTTTGTTTTTGTTTCCTATCTGTAGCCGTTTTTGAGATACTAATTAGTTTGTAGGTTTTTTACGAAAACATGATTTGAAGAAATCTTGATATCTGTCTAGTCTAATACAATTTAAAGCGAAAACTTCGGTTACGGTTAGGCAAAGCCTCATAGTTTTATGATAATTTAATCATATCTTAGTTAAAGCATACAGAATGATCCAAAAATAAAAATATTTTGGTAACTAATAAATGTGCCTAAAAACATGTTTTTTAAATGGGTGGTTTTAATGGGTTAAATGTTATTATTGAGGTGAAAAGCTAATTAAGAGAGCTTTTAACTATGTCCACTTTTCCTATATCTAAGTTGTCAAGTTTTCTATTCATAAGCGTTTATTTGTAAAATTTTATAAAATTTTGTGATTTTTCACGGTTTTTAAAGTAGTAGGCTATGAAAACAACTTTTAGACGCAATGAAAATTAATTTTATACAAATGCCATTCTTTTAATTGTGACTTAGTGGTTGGTGTCATAGCAGATGAGATTATTACTCAAATGCAGTTATAATAACTGTAGCAGAACGCGCTGAAAATTTAATAAGATGTATCCAGATTTACCAGATGAATAACAAGAATATTTTTCAAATTTAGAAGAATTTTACAAATTTTGTATCAACTTTAAAAGCACCAAGAAATTTTTCCCAGGCCACAAACTTCTAATAAAGATACTGAAATTAATGTTTTGGGATATTTTTGCGCGTATGTGCAAGCTTCAATACGTAGTACTAGAAAAGATTTGGGGTTAACATACTCAGCGGTACAAAGAATCTTGAAGAAACATCACATGCTTGATTATAAGTTTACAAAAGTTTAAGCTATAATACCTCAAGATTGTCTACAAAGAGTCAAGTTTTGCGAAATTTTGCTAACACATATACAGGAAGATCCCAATTTTTTATGCAGAATTATATGGACCGAGAGAGGGCAGCAGGATTCCAGGAAAAATTTAATTTTAATGTCTTCTCTTTACTAATGGATGGATGGAATGGAATTAAATAAAATTTATGATGAGAAACTAAATTGCCGGAAGTATTTAGATATTTTAAGAACAGTAGATGAGCTTTTTGTAGATAATCTATTACTTGAAAAGTAGCACCGCTGCTTATATCAACTTGACAGGGCTCCTGCCCATTGCTCGGCAGAAGTAAACGTAGAGCTAGACCGGATTTTCGATGACCGATGGTTTAGCCTTTTGGGACAGGTGGAATTGGTCACCAAGATTGCCTGACATAACCCCTTTAGATTTTTATTTATAGGGTACACTAAAAGATATAATTTACAATACAGCAGTCAAACAAGAGAAAAATTAGTGCTTCAAGTGATTCAAGAATATGAAGGTACTGATCCTAACGAAATTAGAAAAGCTACAACGTATTGTGTCGACACTGTTTTATGAGTTTTAGAAGTAAATGAACAAAGTTTTAACATTTACTTAAATATTCTGTTTGATGTTTTATACCTTTTGTAATTTTTGTCTCGTTCTGATTTGTTAAAAATTTTATTAAGTGATCCAAAATTTGTAAAATTTTTTAAGAAAAAATGCTTGTTATACATTTGTGGTAAATATAAATACATCTCATTAAATTTTCTGCACGTTCGCTAAAAATTTATCAACTGTCCGTATAAAAATAAATAATTTTTATAACGCATTTCAGTAATAATTTTATCATCGGCCATTGCACCACCTTAAAGCAAAAAAAGAAGACATTTTATTAACTATATTTTATGGATTGTTGTTTTCATAGCCTAATATTAGGAAAATCACAACATTTTATAGGATTTTATAAATAAAGCATATAAACAACTAACCACAACTAACCAAACTAATAAATGTGCCTAAAAACATGTTTTTTAAATGGGGGTTTTAATGGGTTAAAGAATTGAGGTGAAAAGCTAATTAAGAGAGCTTTTAACTAGTCCACTTTTCCTATATCTAAGTTGTCAATTTTTCTATTCATAAGCGTTTATTTGTAAAATTTTATAAAATTTTGTGATTTTTCACGGTTTTTAAAGTAGTAGGCTATGAAAACAAATTTTAGACACAATGAAAATTAATTTTATACAAATGCCATTCTTTTAATTGTGACTTAGTGGTTGGTGTCATAGCAGATGAGATTATTACTCAAATGCAGTTATAATAACTGTAGCAGAACGCGCTGAAAATTTAATAAGATGTATCCAGATTTACCAGATGAATAACAAGAATATTTTTCAAATTTAGAAGAATTTTACAAATTTTGTATCAACTTTAAAAGCACCAAGAATTTTTTCCCAGGCCACAAACTTCTAATAAAGATACTGAAATTAATGTTTTGGGATATTTTTGCGCGTATGTGCAAGCTTCAATACGTAGTACTAGAAAAGATTTGGGGTTAACATACTCAGCGGTACAAAGAATCTTGAAGAAACATCACATGCTTGATTATAAGTTTACAAAAGTTTAAGCTATAATACCTCAAGATTGTCTACAAAGAGTCAAGTTTTGCGAAATTTTGCTAACACGTATACAGGAAGATCCCAATTTTTTATGCAGAATTATATGGACCGAGAGAGGGCAGCAGGATTCCAGGAAAAATTTAATTTTAATGTCTTCTCTTTACTAATGGATGGATGGAATGGAATTAAATAAAATTTATGATGAGAAACTAAATTGCCGGAAGTATTTAGATATTTTAAGAACAGTAGATGAGCTTTTTGTAGATAATCTATTACTTGAAAAGTAGCACCGCTGCTTATATCAACTTGACAGGGCTCCTGCCCATTGCTCGGCAGAAGTAAACGTAGAGCTAGACCGGATTTTCGATGACCGATGGTTTAGTCTTTTGGGACAGGTGGAATTGGTCACCAAGATTGCCTGACATAACCCCTTTAGATTTTTATTTATAGGGTACACTAAAAGATATAATTTACAATACAGCAGTCAATACAAGAGAAAAATTAGTGCTTCAAGTGATTCAAGAATTTGAAGGTACTGATCCTAACGAAATTAGAAAAGCTACAACGTATTGTGTCGACACTCGTTTTATGAAGTGTTTAGAAGTAAATGAACAAAGTTTTGAACATTTACTTAAATATTCTGTTTGATGTTTTATACCTTTTGTAATTTTTGTCTCTGTTCTGATTTGTTAAAAATTTTATTAAGTGATCCAAAATTTGTAAAATTGTTTTGAAGCCAAAAAATGTCTTGTTATACATTTGTGGTAAATATAAATACATCTCATTAAATTTTCTGCACGTTCTGCTAAAAAATTTATCACACTGTCCGTATAAAATAAATACATTTATTATAACTGCATTTCAGTAATAATTATTATCATCGGCCATTGCACCAATCACTTAAAGTCAAAACCAAAAGAATGACATTTCTATTAACTATATTTTCATGGCATCTAAAAGTTGTTTTCATAGCCTACTACTGAGGAAAATCACAACATTTTATAGGATTTTATAAATAAACGCATATAAATACAAAACTTGACAACTTGGATATGGGGAAAGTAAATATAGTTAAAAGGTCTGTTAATAAGCTCTTCATCTTAATAATAACATACAGGGTTTTCCATTTGAAAAACATGATTTTTAAGGATATTACCTAAATACTTTTGTTCTGGGATCATCCTGTATGCTGCAACTAAGATATGACTAAATTATCAAAAAATTATTAGGCTTCCCTAACCGTAGCCGAAATTATAGCTTTAAATTGTTTTAGACCAGAGATGTATGAATATTTTTTCAGATCATGTTTTCGTAAAAAAAAAACTATAAATTAATTAATATCTCAAAAACGCAACAAACGCAGATTCTAAAACTGAAAAAAATTAGCAGGAATTGAAATTAAAAAGTGATGTTGCCACCTGTTTTGGGTAGAAAAAAGCAACACCGCATGGTTGAAATTATTTTAAAACGATAGATCGTGGACACTAATATCCGCACCCAAATTTTTTATACGATATTAATTTTTTGATAATAGTAAAATGGCCCTTTTGCAAAACAAAAATATAAGCTAATAAAAAATATCTTTAGAACTATTGTTAAAGTAGAGGCCAAAACCATTTTAAGACTATTAGAAAGAAGTAGGTTGAGTTAGATTTTTCTAGCACGCCTTAATACACCAACAGCCTTGCCGCGTTGAATTAATACACCAACAGCCTTGCCGCGTTGAATTACCATCTCTAGACTTGGCAGCGGTTAATGATTCAGATTTAACGTTTAACGTGGACCCCATTTGGTTGACTACATAGAGTTGTAAATCAGTTTAGAGAGATGGTACCTGAAATTTAACACCAAACTACCAGTGCTATCTTTTAGAAAGTGGTGCAGGACTCTTGTAAAGAAGAAAAAACAAAGGAAATCGTTTTTTACAAAACCTTATTGGTGCATTTTTCGCAAAGAAAAGTCGGAAAACCGCTAAAATTGACCATTTTTTGTAAAACTGATAACTCTGGAAAGCAAATTTTCCCGGAAAGGATTGGGTGTAATATTATGTTATTTAAACATGTTAAAGACGGACGCTGTTTGATCAGTAGTTTTTTAGCGTATTAGGTGTCCGATATAAATATAGTAAATGGGTTACCAAACTACATATTTTATTCCACAACTTGTGTGAAAACATTGCACTGAACGCGTGATCTTTCTCTTGCAGCAGTGTAGTGCAAGGGCGGATTCAGAAAATCTTTACGTGGGGGGCGGTCTTAGGCAGAATAACCGGGGGGTTTGAGGGGTATTTGTATTGGAATACCCCTCAATGGGAAGAGGTCCGAGGTCCGGGGGTTCGGGAGTCCCCCGTCCAGGTTAGCCACCCGTCTGCCTTCATTTGTAAATTGCAAATTACGGTATAGTCCAGGAAACGAACCATTTTGCCTTACAATTTTTTCAAAATGCATAGAATGACTTGAAATTTTGACAGTAGGTAGGAAATAGTCCAAGGATCAAAATCTATATCATGCCAAAGGGCTCCTTTACCTTGAGGGTGGTTGCCAAATCATCTCTAGGGTAGAATTTTTTTATATTTTAACCACAGGAATCGATAGAAAAATGATTTTTAAGCAAAAAATATTCTATGCATTTTTTTCTTGTAAAATGCATACTTCTCGAGTTATTTGCAATCGAAAGTCGAAGTTTTTCGCCGATAAAATCAACGTTTTTAATCGTTTTGCAAATAACTCGATAGGTATGCATTTTATCCAAAAAACCTAAATAACAAAATTGTAGCTTTTAAAAAATCAAATAAAATGTTTTTTTGTAACTGCCGTGGAACCACTACAAACCAAGTTGTGGTTACTTAAATGTTATTCATTAAACACAAAATTTCAGAGTTTCAAAGGCAAATCTACGTATTTTTCGAGGAAAACCAATAATAACTTTTTTGAAGAATTTGCAAAGACCTTTCTTTTTTTTTTTAAAAAGGTATGTATCATAAAAATTGAGTGATTTATGATTTAAATAAGGTGGGACCAAAATGTATTGAGTGCAAAAATCTTCAAAAACAACCCTTAATTCCCACTCTAATTAAAATGAGTCGTAGCACTTTTTTAATTATCTTTATTTATTACTAGGTTCCCAGAATAAGGGCAATTCTGAAATCTAATAGAAAACCTTAAAATATTATGACAAGTTCCCATAAACTTTTTTTCCTGAGCTCCCCTACGGAGATACAGGTCAATAACGGAGGCCCTGAAATCGTTTTTGTTTAAATAACTTTTAAAATAGCAAGGCGTAATTTAATATTTTTTAATATGATGGTTACTAGATAAAGTCTTCTTAAAATGAACCCATTAAATCAATATTTGGCTTATTTATTTACCAGGGCGGATAAGTCTGACAATAAAATAGGAATTTTAATCACCCTGTAGATAAAGGCTCAACAATATTATTTTTAGATAGTTTAACTTAAACTAAAAAAGGTATTTGATTGATCATCGATAAAATAACTGTTTACGAAAATAAAATATCATGGTTGGTAATTTTTTTACATTATACAGGGTGTTTTTTAATTGTCGTTGATATTAGAAATCAATTTGGTCATTTTAAGAAAACTTTATATTAACGTATGTCCTAAACGTCTTAACTTTTGAGATATAGGTGGTAAAATTTTCAAAAATAGATAATTTATTATTAAAACCTGTAATTCCACTTTAGATATTTTAATGAAATTTGGCATATTAGTACTATGTATCAAGAAGCCTTTTTTAGTGTACCACATTTTTTTTTATTTCCACCAGTGGCGTTCGTACAGAATTTGACCTGCCTATTTTGGCAAATAAAAAAAGATGTGGCACACTAAAAAATGCTTCTTGATACATAGTACATGTATGCCAAATATCATTAAAATATCTAAAGTGGTATTACAAATTTTAATAATGAATGATTTATTTTTGAAAATTTTACCACCCTGTATCTCAGAAGTTAAGATGTTTAGGACATACGTTTATATGAAGTTTTCTTCTTAAAATGGACCCAAAAATTGATTCCCCTAATATTAACGTACAATTAGAAAACACCCTGTATAATTTAAAAAACTTACCAATCATGATATTTTATTTCTCGTAAACAGTTGATTTTATCGATGTGAATCAAAGTACCTTTTTTTAGTTTAAGGTTAAAGCTATCCAAAAATAATATTGTTGAGCCTTTATCATACAGGGTGTTAAAAAAATTGCTATTATTGTGTCAGAGCTAGTCCGTCCCTGGCAAACTAAATAAGCCAAATATGATTTAATGGGTTCTTATAAGAAGACTTATCTAGTAACCATCATATTAAAAGAATATTAAATTAGGCCTTGTATTTAAAAAGTTATTTAAACAAAAACATTTTCAGGGGCGTTCGTTATGTACCTGTATCTTCGTAGGGGAGGCTCATAGGAAAAAAGTTTATGGGAACTTGTCATAATATTTTTAGGTTTTCTATTAGATTCCGAGAGATTGCCCACATATTCTGGGACACCCTGTATCATAAATACATTTTAAAATTTTAACCGATTTCAATTGCTTAATTTTGGAAAAAAAAAAATGCAGAAGCAAGTGAAAATCAAATTTCAGAATTTTAATAAAAAATGACCTTTTCTTTAAAATAACTCAAAACCTAAGGAAAAGACGGAAAAATTACTAGGGTATCAAATTGTAGCTCTTTAAATTACAAACATTTTGATTATTTCTTAATTCACTGTATGACGGAAATTAAGTGAGATATAAACGTTTAAAACGCGTGTGTATAGACGAGCACTACCTTTTTTCAGCCCTTTAGACTCACTCCTTAAAAAAGTAAGGGTTTTAAACAGTTTTAATATATAGCACTTATAGCTCTTAAAAATAAACCAACAAAACGGTTTTTTCAAGAACTTTTTATCAGAAAAACTGAAAGAGTTATGCTTAAAAACCATTTTTTTGGGGCATTCTAAAAGCCCAAACACATTTTTTTTTTGTAAATATCTTTTCATTTCAATACATTTTTTAATGTAATTGTATGTATTTTTTCTATTTTATCCATAAAATATATTTTGTTTTTCATTTATCCATAATAGGGGTTACCTTTAAGTGTTGAATTACCTCAGCTTATATTTCAAAGATTTATTATTTAACTCATTTGAGTCAAGTTTTAGTTGATTTAAACTTAAATATGCAAGTGAAGTAAGTTTTGAAGGTTTTAGTAATACGAGATAGTTTTTATGCACACTTTAAGGGTGATTTGAACCTAATTCCAACTTTTTATGCGATTCGATGCATTTTTTTTTTAAATTTGCGGTTTTGTACTACATTTTGCATTGTAATATTGTAAGAGGTGTATTTTTGAGGATTAAAAAATTACAAAATTAAATTAGTAATACTTTTGAACAGTCATATTTTTTAATTACCACTCTGTGACAATACGTTAATTTTTATAGGGAAAATAATTGTTTTCGGGTTGATTTTCCAGGGTTGAAATATATTAAATAATGTTTTAAACAATTAAATACTTATTTTTTAACATATTTGAGCCTAATTTTATGGATTGTTTAGTTGAAAGTTTTAAGGTTTTTGCAAAAGAGGTAGTTTTTAACCCTAAAAAAATAAAAAGCGCCTTTTAGCATAATGAAGATTTTGAAGAGAAGGGTAAGTTAAGCTTAATCCTAAATTTTAATGCAAACACTGTGATAATATATTAATTTCTTAAGGTATTTTTTTTTAATTAAATCATAATAGGGTTTGATTTTTAAGGGCTGAATCAATATTTCAAATAATGTTTCAAAAATACAAATACTACTTTTTCAACCTAATTGAGTCAAATTTTACTCAACTTAAGCTTTGAGTCAAATTTTAAACTAAGAGCAAATGATAGTTTGCATTTTGAAAAACGCAAGTTTTGCATTTTTTCCAAAATCGTTTCCTGGACTAGTAGGCCTACATATTATAGCGACAATATTATTTTTTACAAATAATTAATGCCTAACCAAATGCAATAGGCAACATAAAAAGTTTTTAATTATAACTAACCACAACTAAGTACCGTGACAACAGTTACGTTCTTCCATTTTTAA
>JAHBCN010002438.1:91733-169305 GCA_019359885.1 Listronotus oregonensis | reverse complement strand
TTTTTGAAACAGCATTTTTCCCTTTTTTGCTTAAAGAATAGGTTTCCCTTTTCCCCTTTCCCTTTTAAAAATTCGGTCATTTGCACTACGTTTGGGGAAAAATTTAAAAAACATATCGGCATTTTTTTCCCGATTTAAAAACAAAAAAACTATCGCCCGGGCCGGTGAGAATTTTTAAGTGATTTACGTCAGACAACAGGATGCTCTGTTCCAAATTTTTTTTTTTTTTAACTGGGGGAAAAATTATTCATATTTTTTTAATTTGTGGTTGTAACATTTAAAACTTATTTTTTTTTTTTAAAAGAATTTACTGATAAGTGTTTAAGACGAAATTTTCCCTTTTTTTTAAGTTTTTAAAAATAATTCTTTTTAAAGTTCTAACTTCGACACGTATAGAAAAAATCAGAAAAGTTTAGAAAATATGTCATATGTTTTTTTATTGTTTTGAGCTCTAATATCGCCCATTTAAATCGTAGCATGATACTTTTTACCTGTATATATATATATATATATATATATATATATATATATATATATATATATATATATATATATATATATATATATATATATATATATATATATATATATTTTTTTAAAAAAATTTTGAAATTTGATTTCTCCCCCGGATTAAAAAAAATTTAGCATATTTTTTTTTTAAAAAATAACACCCCTTAAAAATTTTTTTAAATTTTTGAGGGGGTAAAGTTTTTTTTTAAAAAAAATTTAAAAAAAAAACTTGTTAGAAAAAAATTTTATAAAAAATTATTACTTTTTTTTTTTACGTTTAAATTATTTACTTATTATAATATATGAAAAAAAAAATTAATTGGTAAAAAAACGTAAAAATCAAAGAGGCCTATTTATGAAATTGGTATTCCATAATTTTTCATTCTAAAAAATTTTTTTCCATAAACTTTTTTTTTATCTTGCCTAGAAATACTACTTTACCTACTCATAAAATTTAAAAATGTCGATAGGCATGCTTGTTTTTTAAAAAAAAAATATGCTAAATTTTATTTTTTTATCAAGCAGGGCTGGATGCCAAATGGTCAAATTTAAACCCCCCAAAATTTTTTTCATTTTTACGTATAAATTGCTCATCCTGGGAAATTTTTTATATATATATATATATATATATATATATATATATATATATATATATATATATATATATATATATATATATATATATATATATATATATATATATATATATATAAATATATATCAAGGGGACGCAATTCTAAAGCTGTTCATAGCAGCACTCGGGGGAAACTTCCGAAACTGAACTGGCCCCCAAAAGGCTGCAAATAGATGGAGAATACCTTAGCCATCTAAAATTCGCAGACGACATAGTTCAAAATACCCCGCAGAACCACAACAACAAATAAATGAACTGAAGGGGGTAGTAACGAAGTAGGTCTAAAAATAAATCTAGCAAAAATAAAATAATGTCAACGAACTGGCAGACGAGAAAACATTCTAATAAATAACACAAATTTGAAAATAGTGAAAAACATATACCTGGGCCGCCTAATACATAGATCTAGGATTCTTACTACCAGAAATCAACCGAAGAATCAAGTTAGCATGAAGTGCATACGGAAGAAATTAAGTTATATTTAAATCTAGGCCCCCACTAAAAAAAAAGCTTTTTACCAGGTATACCCCCGTTATGACCTATGCATGTGAGACCTGGACACTTAAAAAAGATATTGCAAGAAAACCCCCGGTAGCACAACCATCAAGGGGAAGCAATATGCTGGGAATAACGAAGAGAGACCGCAAAAAAAAAGAGTGGATACGACAAAGAACCCAGGTGATAGATGTGATCCACAGAATAAAATCTCTTTAAAGGCAGGGGGGGGGCACCTGGAAGAAGAACAGATGATAGATGGACCACCAAAAAATTTCAAATGGACCCAGAGGTATTAAAAAAACTAGAAGAAGATCATACCTGAGATGGCACCAAGACATAAGGAAACTGCAGGAACAAATTGGGGGCCCGTATAAAAACGGGGGAACAATGGGCCCAGTTGAAAAAAGGTATATGGATATATGGAGGCTAAAAATAACGGCAAGGTTAATAAAGCCGGGGAAGATGATGATGATGATGTTTATGATTTAAAAAATAATATATATATATATATATATATATATATATATATATATATATATATATATATATATATATATATATATATATATATATATATATATATATATATATAAATTTTTAAATTATAAAAATTTTTTATATATATATATATATAATATAATATATATATATTTAAATATATAATATAATATATATAATACTTTTTTTCTAAAAGGGGAGGGTTTTAAAAAATTTTGGGGTTAAAAAACTTAGTTAAAAACAGGGGGGTTTCTTTTTTTTAAATTTTTTTAAAAATAGGGAATTTAGGGGGGGTTTTTTAAATTTTCCCCTTTTTTTAAGGGGGGGCCCCCCCCTTTTTTTATGTTTTTTTTAAATTTTTACCCCTTTTTAAAAAAATTTTTTTCCCCCAAAAAAAATTTTTTAATGTTGGGGCCCCCGGTAAAAATTTGGGGGGTCCCCTTTTTTTGGAAAAAATTTTCCCTTTTTAAATTTGCAACTTAAAGGTGATCTTTTCCCCAAAAACCCCCCCAAAAAACCCCCCAAAAAACACTGGGGGGTTGGGGACCTTTGAGGGGTGATTTTAGGGGGTTGGAGGCGTTTTCGGTTTTGTGCCCTGAAAGACCTTTATCATCGTGTTAAAATTATCCCCTGCAAAAAAGGGCCCCAAAATTATTTCCATAAAAAAATTGGGGATCTTTAAAAGTGTTTATCTCAGCCTTCTCCCGGTTTTAAAAAAAGTATATTTTTTTATGGGATGGTTTTGAACTTTTTTTTAAAAAAGGTCAATTTTTAATTTAAAAAAAAATTACGACATCAAAAAAGGGGGTACCCCCGAAACCGGGGCCCCTTTTCCGGAAAAATCCCCAGATCCCTTTTGGGTCATTTGGAAAGAAAAAGAAAAAAAAAGCAAAATTAAAACTTTTTAAACCCCCTATCTTAATAACTAAGCATTTTACCCCCAAAAAGAACTTTTTGCTTTCGTAAATCTCCTTAAAGACATACCAAAAAAACGTTAAAATGGCAAAAAAATTTTAAAAAAATAGTAAGTTTAAAGTTTTTTTTGTACTTTCCATTCAGATTTTTTACCAATTCATTGTAGATGTAAATAAAGGTACTTGGACTTATTATAAATATATATGATGGGCGAACCTAGGCCCAATTTTACCCACCCCTTTATTATCTTGATACCTTATTGTATAAGCATATTTGTTTTTACAGTGTATATTTACAACTTTATCATCAAAAAATATGAACAAAATGCAATACCGTACATTGTTGCCTTTTAAGCCCAAATTATTTTTATTTTTTGTAAACTTTCCGATTAAATAAAACAAAATTTTTAACTGAATACTGTGGTTAGTTGTGTGGGCCCAGAAGAACACAACCTATTTTTTTGATCAATTTATTCTTTAGAGTGTGTTAAACAAACAATATGTTGATTTTATGCTGATCCACAAAATTATTAAATAAAATTATTTAGTGAAAACCTTTTCTTTTTTGGTATATTATATATATATATATATATATATATATATATATATATATATATATATATATATATATATATATATATATATATATATATATATATATATATATATATATATATATATATATATATATATATATATATATATATATATATATATATATTTTAAAAAGTTTAAAATAAAATTGTATCCCGGGTTGCACAAAGTTAATCAAGGTTTAGAATGTTTAAAAAACCCTTTTTGTCAGTGTTATTCAATGGTTTTAGTAGGAACCTGAAAAAATCTGACATTTTTAAACCCCTTTAAAAAGTACTAATCATTCTGCAAGGGTATTGTTATTTGTTATTTTTTTAATAATTTTTATTTGCATTAAAAAAAACCCCTAATTTGATTTTGTGTTCATGGAACTTTTAGTTAAAAGACACTATGATGTTATTGTACATTTGTAATTCAAATTTTCTACCTGTTTTTTGTAAATCCACAATATGAATGTTTTATTAAAGGTTATAATTAAAGAAACGTGTATCATACATACTTTGTAAAACAACAGCTCCCAAAAAAAAAATATGTATCTGACATCTTTTTTTATAAAAAAAAAAAGCATTCTAGTTAGGACATTGAATGTTAATAAGCGCTTATTGTTTAGATTCTGTAGTAAATAGCATTAAATAGCACATAAATTTCTTTATCTCTATTGGATACGGTATTTTACCCGTACATAACATCTAAAAGTGTAAACGTGCCGTCATATGAGCAAGTGGAATCGAAACATGTATTATTGTATAAGAATTTTTGTCTGTATACTAACAACTTATAATTAAAAAGATTATATCATGTTGAAACAAAGTATGATAAGGTACGTTGACCTTGAATCCCAATAGATTTTTATTTTTTGGAAGCTATGAAATATATATCCAAATACCCGGTAGACCATAATTTTCTTTATTCTATTATTTAAAGAATGTTTAACAAAATAATGCCTTATTTTGTGCTATAAAAAATAAATTAAATAAATTAAAAAATTTAAAACATATTTACTCTTAAAAGTAATTTTACTGTTTTTTAGAATATATTGCTTCCAATAATTTTGAAGTGTTTTATAAGTACTACTTAGGCATTAGGCTTATACAAACATAAAATGTTATTTGTATCTGCTCTAATCATATTGTTCCATTTGTTAAACAAAACATGTTTTTCACGTATTTCTATTACATTTTTATAATAAGGGTAAATTATTTAAGGTAGTACTTTAATTTAAAATAAAGTTAAATTTATTTTTCAATTTAAAAAATGCAAATAAACCATAACCATAAAACACATTAAATGGTAAAAACTAAGCGGAGTTTTAAAATACACTTTAAGCAAGGTAATCGTAAGTAATCGATAAGTAAATTAATCGTACAATGACCATTTAATGTAGCCAAAATTGCTTTTTTGCTAATAGTTTTTGTTTTTTCTTAGCTTTAAAATAAAATCTAAAAATAAGTAAAAGGGGCAGAGAAATTATTACTTTCTTTTTTCAGTTAATTTTACTGAAACAGGTTTAAGAACAGATCAAAATAAAACAGTCTTTAACAACAATAAAGCAACTAACTTACCTTTCGTATATCGTCTAGATTGTGTATTTCCGGTGAAAGACCGCCGTGTACACAGAGGAACTGTTGGTTCATGAGCGCCGCAAGGGGCAGGCAGTCGAATGCATCCATGCACGCATCATATACACGTTCCGAATATTTTATTTTACCTGTAACAATAAAAATTCTATTAATAATTTATTACATCTAAATTAAATAAGAAAAAAAATCAGAAAATATACCACTGGCACTAGCATTTCAAAAAACTGTTTCTAAAATGACCATTTTAATAATTAAAAAAATATTTATACATATTTTGGGATAAGACAATTAAACTAGACTGTTAAACTTTTTAGATTAAATTAAACCACTAACGAAGCATTTTAATTAAAAACCGTGCTATAAACAGTTCGATAACGCAGGGGTTAAATCAGTTAAAGGAAGTTAGGTATATCACTTCCGCATTTAAGCTTTTGTGCTTCTTTTCTATTAATTAAGAGTGACGTTTCAAGGTTGGTTTTCCTTATTTAACTTCATAATTTAACTTATGTATCTTATCAGGTCCTCCCCTCCCCCTTTTAAGTTAGATCTGAACAACGCCTTAGATTGGCAATATCCGTTTCTTACTCTTTCCATGTGCTTATTTACCATGCAATGTCCTTAAAGTTGATCTGTTACTCTTCTTACTGTCTTAAGATGGTGGGTCTTTAGTTGAATTTTTGGAAATTCCTAGCTGAGAACGTAGATTTTTTTTTTATAATTTCGGCCAAATTTAATTTTAGTAGGCGGTTTTTCTTTTAAAAGGATGTCAAAGGGAGATTTCAACAACAACACGAGATTTGCTTAGTCCCAAAAATTATTTTTATCAAATTTGTAATATTTTCTGAAATACATAAAACACATGAAACATTTAAAAACATATTTTTGTTTATAATTTTATAACCATGTGCTGAGTGTGATTTAATGCATTTTTTTGATCTTTTACTACTTTTCGTTATTTAAATTTAGGCAAACATGTAGTAAATATTTAATTTTTTTTTAAACTCATCATACCCGTTTAATTTTTGCAACTGAAAGTTATCCCTACAGCTTTTTGTCAAACACGAAAAGTAATCTGATTAATTTTTTTTGAGGTATTTAAAGACAAAAAAACAAAAAACATTTTCATTGCCACTTTTTTCTAAAAAATGTTGGGTTTTTCCCCCAGAGCCGACGTTTCGTTTTCGTTAAACCATCATCAACTTAATTTTTTTAAAAAAAACCGGGTTTTTTTTTTAAATTTAAATTTAAAACCCCCCTTTTATCCCAATTACAAAAAAATAACACTTAATATTTATAACAATATGGAAGCCCCATAAGAAATGTTGTCGTTCCTTGTCTAACTTTTTTTTTGGGAAAAATGTTTATTTAACAGAAAAAATAAAAAGCAATAAACAATTGAGGCCGTATTTAAGAAAATAAATTTGATGATGGTTTAAGAAAACGAAACGTCGTAGGGAAAAATCTCTAAAGCTGTTTTGTAGAGTTTAAAAAAGTATGAAAAGGTCGTGGTTTTTTCCTATCTTTTTTAAAAACGTCAGAAAAAAAAAAAAGAAATCAGAAAATTTTTGGTTTTTTCCATATCCCCGGGGAAATTTTTTAATTTTAAACCTTTTTAAACGGCATGTTGTTACGCACCAAAATGCGCAACTTTGCCATAATTTAACCGACTTCATTTTAGGGTTTTCCCCAGACCCCCCGATGCACTGAATCTGTGGCACCCTGTATATATATATAGATATATATATATATATATATATATATATATATATATATATATATATATATATATATATATATATATATATATATATATATAATATATAATATATATATATATATATATATATATATATATATATATATATATATATATTTATATATATTATATATATATATATATATATATATATATATATATATATATATTTTATATATATATATATATATATATATATATATATATATATATATATATATATATATATATATATATATATATATATATATATATATATATATATCATATCTAAGAAATTTTTTTGAGTTTTCTTCCATTTCGATAGTGAACTTAATTTTTCAATTTATTTTTTTAATTTTTTTAATAAACAATAGCTATCCTTTAGAACTAATTAATTAATCTTTACACCCTTTACAAAACTAAATAATAACCTCCACAAAAAATACAAACAATAATTTAAATAATAACTTTGTATAATACCCTTGTACAAGGACTTTCAGAAAACTTGCAAAGTTTTTTAAACCCCCAAAAAATTTCTGTATGCCAAAAGGTTTTAACATGTCAAAAGGAATTTAGCCCCTTAAAACCAAAACCCAAAAAAAACAAAAAAATCATATCGTTTATCAGATCCATGTAATAACTGTCCCAAAGTATACATTGGCCAAACCACACAACATCCCAAAACCCGTCTTAACGGTATAAATATGACAAAAAAAAAAAACCCGCCTAACTAATCATGAAATGAAACTTCACAAAATTTAACAACCAACACAAAAAACCAAAACTGAACCGAATCAACAGAGGAAGAATTTCGGGGAAAAGATCTATATTAAAAAAATAACTCAATAAATAAAAAAACTGACAAAAAAACCTCAGTAAAATATATTATAACCTTATCAAATAATTATTAAAACATATATTTTATCCTTTCCCAAGCTTCCTTTAAAATAATAGAAAAAAAAAATATAACCTAAACACAAAAAACAAAAATACATTCCCAACAAATTTCCCATCGGAAAAAAAACTGTAAGCAGACCAGCAAAAAGTAAAAAAAAATTTTAAATAGTAACATGGGGGCCGGGGGGAAACCAAAAACTCAAAGACTGAATTTATAAATACCAATTTGTGTACAAAATATTTTAATATATCGATCTTTTTGTTTTTGTTTTAAAAAAATAAACAAAAAAATTTAAAAAACAAAAAAAAAATGACCATTGGAAATGAAATAAAAGTATTAAAAAAAATTTTTTTTAGTATTTAATATAAGCAAACCCTTTTTAAAAAAAAAAAAATTATATAACAGTTCTAAACTCTATAATCTGGTGATCGTTTTGTTTATAATAATACCCGCCATCTTGAAAATATATTAAAGCCACAAAGTGTTTTTTTGTCTTAATTTATTCAAGACTTCGTTAAGCAAAAAAAGTTTTTAACCATAATTTTAAGTTAGTTAATAAAATTTTTTTCCCGTGAAGTGAATAAATGTTACAATAATATCTAATAACCTTTTTTGGGAAGCCGATAAAAAAAATTTTAAAAAATTTTTATAAAAAAATTTACATTGTTAACATATACTCTGAACATCAAAGCCTAGTTGTATAATTTTTAAAAAAATATTATAATTATATAATATATATATATATATATATATATATATATATATATATATATATATATATATATATATATATATATATATATATATATATATATATATATATATATATATATATATATATATATATATATATATCCTTGCGGTATAAATATATACTGGTTTGCCTAACATCTGAGTAATGAAAAATAATGTGAGAGCAACAAAATAAAAGATATTTATGTTATAGGGTTCGATATAAAATAAAAGTTATTATTAAAACTATATTTTATCTAAAGCAAAAAATAAAAAACTTCTTCTTTGATACAAACATTATTGGTGAAATGGTATAACATATATACGTTGACTTGGTAAAAGCTAAAGCAACAAAAACACGCAATGTCCCAAATTTAAGCCCAGCACGTTCAAAGACATTCCGCAAATTATACTGTCCGACTATATGTGAAACTCGTCTTTTATTTTTGGGAAGCTATTATTTTTATACCCCAAAGATTTCTTTTGACGAAAATATATGTCTTTTGTTGAAAATATAGGCCATATCCAACGAGCAAAAAAAACTAATTGAGCTTGGGAGCTTATTGGGCTTTGTTTTATTGACTTAAAAAAAATGAAAGGGGATGGTTGGGATGAATTCATTTTTAATAAAGGAAAAGATTAAAGGATTTTTCGGTTAATTCACCGAATTAAATTTTAGAAGTAACAAAAATGGGAAAATAATTTAATGCTTTATTTCATGCTAATAATATAGAATAAATATTTTTCGAATCTGTTTTACTAAATAATTTTATTATTATTTTAAATAACACGAAGTCCTTAATCCACAAACTAATGAAATATTTACGTTATTGGGACATTTTTCTTAAGTTTGTTCGTATATAATGCTTTATTTGCTTGTATATATATATATACATATATTTAGTTGTTCATTTAATCCAAACACCTATTACCTTATGGCTATTAAGTTATAGAAGGGACTTTCTCATCTGTTAAACAACACTATATAAAAAACCTATTTATACAAACAATGAAAGTTATTATTTTTACCAACCTTAAAATATTTGTAGATATATGACTTACATATTTTTACATACAGACATACACCTTTAAAAAGCATAGTAATCCGGTTTAGTCATAAAAAAGGCTAATTTTTTTGCAGGACATTATACACACTGCTGGCATAATACTGATGTTTTACTACAGTTATTGCACGAAATGCTCCTTAATATTTTATTTATTTACAATGTATTAATTTAGTTTAAAGCTAAAATTTTAAAAAAATTTTAGAGAAACCCAATTTTTTAAAATTTTTTCCAGTAAACAATATGCCGTAACAAAAAATACAATTAACAATTTTTGTGGTTTTATTACAAAACGTAGAAGTATTACACAGTTTTTGTTTAAAGACTCTTAAAATCATTTTAAAAATTTAAAGGTTTTTTGAAAACCGCTATATATTTTAATTTTTTTAAAAATATTGTTTTTAAAGATTCATTCAATTTAAAATAAAAAAAGGACACTGTACAATAATCATAACGAAATGTGTATCGTAGATACAGACGATTGTATCAATATAGGATTCAGGAAAAAAAACTTTTTTTTTTTTAATTTATGTTAATATATTAGAATTTAGAATTTCTAAATGCAGATATAAATAAAAATAGTGTGTATAACAGCTACAGAAATTTAAAAAATATTACACATATTTTTATTGATATAGTGGGAAATGTCAATTATACTATGATCATTTTTAATTAAGAAAAATATAAGAAAATTATCACGAGCCTATTTTACAATTAAATTTTTGTTTTTTAAATAAGGTTATAAATTTATTTAATTGACTTTAAAACTATCAGAATTTTTAATCATGCAGGTTCATTATACTGTTTGTGTAAGAGCCTTAAAATATACAGTTAAAATTGCAGATTACAGTTTAAATGTATTCTCCAGACCTTTTTTTTTTCTTTCATAAGAGTAATGACTTACAACAGGTTTGATTTTAAAGCTACCAGTGATGTGTTTGCTAGACGTTTTTTAAGAAATATTTATAAACTGGATTTTTTAAAGCTGGAAAACCCTAGTTGTAACAAAAATTATCGACAAAAACATTTTTTTTTAATAAAGAGACAAAAAATAATAATATGTCACTATGCAATAAATAAATTTCAAGAAGCAGAAATTTTAAAAGAATTATCATAATTAAAGAGTTAAAACAACTTAATTTTAATATTACGTAATACTAAAAATATGTTTACGTCATAACTTAGCCATATTGGGCCCTATATTTCACAAATTATTTATATAATAAAAATATAACCTATATAAATTATCCAAATTACCATTTTTATGTTACTGAAGTCTAATTTAAGATTATTCATTTACACAGGTACTAAAAAATACAAAAGCTTCATGAAATTTTGTATTTATTTAATACTGAACAAAATTGTGTGTTCGTTTAATTTTTGTGTTAAATAAAGATAACTGAAAACATTTGTTGATTATGCCTTCTGAATATTTTATAGCTGTTTTTGTTAAAATATGGACGGAAGGTTTTGATAAAAACGTACAGCTTTACCCGACGTAATTAATAAATTAAATATTAACGTTCTACAGCTTTTAACAAAAAATTCACATTACACTAAACGAACATATTTGTCACTGATTTAATACAGAATTTTGTTTTAAATTAACATCCAAGTCACGTGTTTTAGGTGTGGAATAATGGTCAAAAATAAAATTATGTCATTAAAAAACGACTATTTTTAATTTTTAACTAAAAATAAAGAGAGCCATTTTTAGCCTTTAAAAGGATTTTAATTATGTGTAATTAATATATTTGAATACACCTGTACCAAATCAAGAGGCGTAGGAACATGGGATAATGACTTTTTTATTTAAAATGTATTAAAAATAACTTGTACTTTTCTTTCCTTACTTGATATTGACATTAGTTTTTAGATTTAAAGATTTGGGAATCGCGTTTTCTTTATGTTAATAAACATTTTTTATTGCATTTTTAAAAGACCTTTTGGTCCCCAAATCTGTCAATTTCAGTTAATACTTGAACAAAAGTGAAATAATTTTCCATAGCAAATATTTAGCAATAAATCTAACCACAGCTATTTTTAAAAAATAAACAATTGTTTTAAAAATTACTAAAAGGACTAAATGTGGTTCTATAAACTTAACAGAAAATTAAACTACATAAAGCAATAAGTTTTAATATAATAAAAATAATAAATAGTAAAATTAAATGATTTAAGTATTATTGCATAAAGAATATAAGAAATCAAGTTAGAAAACATGATGGGTAAGTGTCACTGGTAGGTATTAAAAAGACTTAAAAATATTTAAAAAATGAAAAATTTTAGTTTTAATGTTGAGAGTAATTTGGTCCTAAAAGCAAAAGAAAGTTATCAGCATAGCCAGCGAAATTAAGTTCATATACCTATTTAAGTTTTTATTTGTTTAGCTTTATGTGTCAGAAATTAGAAAGTGTTTTGCAACTGCCTACAATGTAGAAAAATTGTAAAAAATGCCATTATGCTTTGGTCAGCTAGTCCAACGATTTAGATTTATTAAAAAATTTTGTTTTAGAAATCTATATCTGTTGGAGGATAGATTATTTAGATACCACTTTGTGTATACCAAATTTAGGTTTTGTGATGTGATATTTGTTATAATAAACAAAAACTTTCTAGCCAGGCAAAACATAGGCGTTTTAACTTTTTTTCATTTTTATTAATAAACTTTAATAAAAAATTATTATAAAAATTTGCTTTTGTTTTTACCTTAGTAAAAACTTTAATCTAAACTTAGTTAAGCCCAAAAACCTAAATTAGTTAAAGTTTTAACATAATGAAATTTTGCTTGTATTTGAACTCATTAAACAGAATCTTATAGTTACAGCGAAATAGATTTTTTTTAAACATTTATTTATATAGGCCATCGTCGTAATACAAACCAAATTAAAATGAAGGTATTAAATCAAACATAAATATAAAACTTTGTAACCAGTTGTGTGAACTTATTCCAAAATACAAAATATTAGTCCTAACTTCTTATCTATATTCCCTTTTTACCTTAGGGTGTAAGTAAATAGCTATAATATGGTCTGCATTCGAGTTTTCTCTCATTTTTTTCCAAGAAATCTACATCATACCAACCGCTTTGCATTGCAATTTATTTAAATAAGGGGCCTCCTGATACATAATAATTCATATCTGTGAATTCTCTTTTCTCTTCTTTCGAATATCTCATATGAATTATTTAGGAACAATATATTTTATCTGTATTTTTTCTGCGCTATTTTATTTTAGTGGAAATGTATAGTTGGGATAACTGTGTAACTCAATGGGTTTTTTATATGTATACAAGGTGTGTAGTTATTAAAGAAAAAGAGGATATTTTAGTACGATTTTTTAAAATTAATTAAAGCAATATTTTAAATGAAATGTCATTAAACCGTTTAAATTATTAGCACTATGTTTAGGTAGTAAAATGCATTTCACCAAACGGGCCATCCATAAATTACGTCGCACCTTTAGGGGAAGAGAGGTGTGGAGGATTGTGACATTGTGTGACAAGGGGTATAAAGGTGTCATCACATGTAAAAATATAAATTATTAAATCGCAAAACCCAAATGTTAACAAAAAACTTAAGAATTATACTAACTTTTTTTATATGCTTAATATTAATTAAAATAATTATTCGTTATTAAGTTTTTTAATTTGTTATTATTTAAAATATTTAATTTGATGTTAATTCTATTAAAAAATATTTTTAATAAAAAAAAAAATAATTAAAATTACTGTTTTGATTATTTTTTGATGTAAAATTTCAAAATATGTGACGTAACACTAAGGATGGGGGACTTACAAACGAGTTGTGACAAGAACCAGGGGGGGTCAAAAAATCATGAAATTTGTATGACATAATTTACAGATGGCCCTACTTAGAATTCAGTATAGTGAGAAGCGGAAAAAATACATATATGTTGAAGGTTTGCAATTAACAATATTTTAATTTTTTAGGTTTAAGCTTAGAGTTCTAAGGCCTTTTATATAGGTTTATTTGTTGCATATAAAAAGAAAAATATATATTTAGTTAGTGCCCTTAAATACTCTAGGCAAAATATCCGGTAAAATTGCTTTCAATTTGACCGGAAGAAGTTGACCGGAAGAAGTTAAACACACCAAAAACACTTGTGCAAAATAAGGGCCAATTTCCTATCCAAAAATGTTGGCCTCTTAAAGTGCTGAGATCTTAACTATACCAAGTTCAGTTTACAATTTTATTTTAAATAAATTATACAGGGTGATTGGTAAGTAGAGGCGAAAAATGAAGACCCGAATTAATTTTTTAATTCTGAATTAAAAATCAAGAATACTTTTTTGCAAATTTTCCTTTGTTTTCAAGATATTTCACTATAAAGTTTTGACAAAGAAACATTTTTAAATCACATTGTGGGTGTCGCTAATCTTGGTTGGTGCTTTTAAACTCATCAAGTCATATGAAATCAATTTTGACCGGTCAAAAGTTAGACACTTTTCAATCTGTTATTGCAAAAATCACAATATACATAAACAATATCACCGTATTCTTCGTTAGTGAACTCCATTTTCTTGTGATTTTTCCAATAACAAATTGACAAATATCTAACTTTTGACAAGATCAAATTTGATTTCATATGACAGTTTAAAGGCCAACAAATTTGGAACCCCAAGAAAACTTAAAACTCTCCTCTTACCAATCACCCTGTATATCCAATACACCCTACTTGTCTCCAGGATACATAACGGAGTATGTATACGACTATCTATAAACGCATATTTTAAGTTTATTGTACATAAACTGAAGATGTTTTTTATATCCACAATAAAAGAAAACTTTATATCTCTTAAACTGTATTTTTTGTATATCTTTTTTTCAGTAAATAAGAAAAACAGTTTATAACATAACATATTAAATATAAACATTTTACAAGAAAAATTAGGTAAAGCAAAATAAAATACACGCTTACTTGTAATATAATCTGACAAGGGTAAAAAGAGAAGAGCAAAATAAAAGGTTATTCGTTTCAGATAAAAGCTTTTAAAGTATTTTAAATAGAACCAGTAGCATCGAAAATTTTAAAATACATTTTCAATTGAACGTAGGAAAGCCAGCAAACAAATAAAAATAATACACAAAACGAAATCTGAAACGAAAGGCGAGAAATCCCCTTTGAAATGCAATAAATCAACGAGAAAACACCAACACAAAGGAAACATTCATCTAAATAAAATATCGATACATAATAAAACGGACGACAAAAACGATAGTGGGTTAAAACGTGATAATATTAGACATTTAACGGATGTAAAACACGAATATCGTGTTACTGAGCTTCGTATTTCGAGTTATGAATATGGATTTTGGATTATGAGATGCTGCAGTATATATATTCCACCTAATACTAAATAAGATATAAAGAGTCTAAAATTTTCCGAATACAATTGTGCCCGTTATAATTCCCTCTTTAAAAGCTTTAAAATAAAAAATACCAGTTTTATTCTACAACACAAAAAATATTGAAACACCACTTTTCGTAAGATCAGCAAGTTAGGTAAATTACGCTGGGCAGAGTTAGTAACTGATGAGTGACCGCTAGTGAACACCGAAATGCACGCGAAACTGTGGGTCCCAGACGTTATTGGGGGGTAGTTCAGAGGAAGAAATTATTTGTTAATATCCGTGGTGGCACTACAGCGTTGTCGTGAAATACAGACAGGGGCACCATACTAGGTATATAGCAATGGATCGGACGAATTTGCAATCGTCCGCTATTTGTGTATGCATTCTTTTTTGTTCAGTAAGAAACAACAAAGTAACACAATTTTCAGTTTATTGGGAGTTATAAATGTATAAAAATATTTCGCCTGGCGAATTTAAGGTAAGAACACGTGTGTTTTTAAAAAATCCTTAACATTTAAAACCTAAAATGGATATTTATCAAATTGAGGAAAAAGTTAAAATTGTTCAGTGGTATTATGGGGGTAATTCTTTACAGCGGGTAAAAAATATATTTACTGAGAATTATCCTAATAGGCCATACCCTGCAATTACTAATATTTCAAGAATCATAAATAATTTCCAAAAATAAGGGTGCGTTTCTCCCAGAAACCATAAAATACAAAACGTCCAAGAAGTTAATGAGGAACGGGAAGCAAAAGAAATTAATTTGTTGGCATTAATTAATGAAAATCCAACTTTGTCAACACGTGCGCTTGCAGATGAGGTTGATTTAAGTACAGAAACGGTGAAGAGGATATTAAAAAAAAATAAGTATCGTTCATAGAAAGTTCAAAACACCCAAGAAATTTATCAGAAGAGTGGAGTTTTGTGAAAACATGATGAATAAGGCAAATGAAAATGAAGATTTTATTCGAAACATTGTCTTTACTGATGAGTCCACATTTCCATTCCATGGTAGGCATAATTCCACTCACACCCGTTATTGGTCTCAAGAAAATTTACCACACCGTCCTCAAAAGGTAAATGTCTGGAGCGGTATTTATGGGGAACATGTTATTGGGCCATACTTCAATGATGGTAACTTAATTGGTCAAAAATATTTGGATATTTTGCAACAGCAAATAGTTCCAGAAATTAGACGATTGGCAGGTCCTCGATTTAATGAAGAGTGGTTTCAACAAGATGGCTGTCCAGCACATAATACACGTTTGGTTTTGGATTATTTAAATAATACTTTTCCAAACCGTCTTATTGCTGGCTTGAGAGCTACAATACCGTGGCCCGCTCGCTCTCCTGATCTGGCTCCTAACGATTATTTTCTTTGGGGTTATGCAAAATCCAAAATTTATGGTTTTCGGGATGATCGCGCTATAAATCTTGATGAATTGCGTGTAAAAATCCGCAATGTTTTTTAAACAATAACACCTGTGATGTTAAGCAATGTTCGAAGAAGTTTCTATGATCGCTTAGGACATTGTTTAGCGGAAGGCGGTGGATTGTTTGAATACTTGCTTCATTAATTAATTTATTTAGATTTTTTTACTTAATTTTATATGTAGAATTATTTTTTTAGTTTTTAGTTGGGATTTTTTAGAATAACATGTTTTCTTTCCTTAGAATCGAAACAAGAATTTTATTATTGTTTTGATTCAAAACAACTCTGATAAGCAATAGCGAATTTTATCTTCTACATGCGTAAATAATTATGAAAAACATGAAATACGGCAGTACATGCCAACCCGTCCGTGGTTACAAAGTTACTGAGGATTGAACGAAAGCGCGCCGGTTGGTCGCGCGAACCTCGGCTGCAGTGCTTAGAGGGTAATCGCAAATTCGTACGGTCCATTGCTATATACCTAGTAGGGTGCCCCTGACTGTATATTATCCGCATCTTTGGGTACTTAGACAACGTTTACGGAACTGGGGTAAAAATGGGTTAAACATCTAATATCCGGCACCTATACTTCCTAGTACTTAGGATTCATAAAAACCTTCGTGAGCTGTCATGAACATTAAAAAAATTGTATTCACAAAAAAAAGTATAAAATAAATTTTATTAGGATCTTATCAATATTTATTTAACCTACCGAAACCGATTTTAAATAAAACAGGTTATAGAAATATGGCGCTTAAGGGAAAACATAAATAGGTAAAAATGGGAGCTATATTTGGACTAATTTTAAATATTTTTACCTCATTTCCTTTTAAATATTATTAGTCCTTTGGCTGGATCCCTTTGAGGATGCCACCAGACGTCCATGGATTTTTGCAACAGTATCCGAAGTCTTTTGGGTCGCTGATCATGAAAAAAATAGTTTTAGAGGTCCAATTTCTTTTTATTCGCAGTTTTTGGCCATTTTTTGAGGTTTTTTGTAATTCCCTTACGAATCGGTACTTTATGAAAAAATAGTTTAAACAAAAGTTATAAAAAATTTAATTACGAATATTTTTCTTTTTTTTTCTGTGACTTTTCTGTACGTCGAGTAATCGACTGGAAGATGTTCATGCGCGTTCATAATCGATATAATCGATAAAAACAGCAAAAGAGGTTAGGAAATGGCCGCGCATGAACATCTTTCAGTCGATTACTCGACGTACAAAAAAATGGAAAATATTCGTAATTAAATTCTCTACAACTTTTGTTTGAACTATTTTTTTTTTAAATAACGATATGTAAGGGTAAATTTTAAAAAACCCCAAAAAAATGACCAAAACCTGGAAATAAACAAAAATAAAAAAAAACACTTTTGGCCTCTAAAACCATTTTTGATCAGCAAACCAAAAGACTTGCAAAAATCCATGGACCTCTGGTGGCATGCTCAAAGGGGTCCAGCCAAACGACCAAAGTAATTTTAAAGTAATTGTTATATTTAAATAAAAAATGGTTTTGGTCGGAAACAGTAAGAATTTGATGGCTTTGTCTATCATGTAAAAAACTTTCATAGAGGTAAGGTATGACAATTATGATTGGCGGAGTAGAAAGTCTTGCTCTAGCTGTACTATTTATTTTTTCTAATAAAAAAAACTAACATCTGTTACGGTAAAATAATATTTCTAAAATTTTATATTTAATTCTAGTCTCTTAGGACATTAATAAACTTAAGCTGTTCTTCCATTTTTTATAAAACAACTTTTAGGTAAAAATATTTAAAAATAGCCTGTATATTTTGGAAATATATTGATATAAATTAGTGGTTCTGACAAAATTAAGAAATATACCATAACAATACACTGATTAAATTTGGTTAAATTTTGAATTATCCATTTTCTTAATATAATTTTTTCTTATTTAAAAATTTCGACAACAACCATTTATGCAAATGGAGACGTTAACCAAACGAATTTTGGTGTGTTGTGTATTAGTATTTCTAATTTTATTTTCTCTACATATTTTTCTGTTTCCACTTTGACCTACTAAAAAAATATATACAAACAGTTTTGATTTTGTACGCACAGTAAAAAATACATAAAAATACTTTTTACTGTGCGTACGATAGGTGAAAGCAGAAGAGTAATATTAACTGCCAACCTAAGCAAAACCATTTTAATATGTTTTAGGTAAAAAAAAAAACAAAAAAATAAAAATTATTTTGTTCCAATTACACTGCAAAAAATTCTGTTGGTGGACGGCCCCTAGATTTGTTTGTAAATATTTATTTGACTTAAAATTAGATGTATGCTAGTCTCGCTTTATAATATTACAAAGTTCTATATTTTAACTTCTAAATATTATTATTTAAATAAGGCTTCATGTACTATAGATAAACTGCAGTAAAATAATTTAAAAAGAAAGGTTTTATTTTATTTGATAATAGTGCAGCGTGCTGGGCTAGAAAAAATACCTGCAAATCACAGGAACAAAAATAAACAATTTAACCCATTTTAGAATTTGTAACTTTTGTAATTTAGTGACTTAAAAATTTATTTTGATCCAAAAACACGTCAAAACTCTTTTTTTGCCTAGTAAAGAACCAGACCAACACTGGTTACGTATCTTTTCTCAGAAAATTAATAATTACCCCGAAACTAAATTTTGGCGTAATTACGATTTAAAGTTCACGTCTAGCCCTTTAAATTTTACGTTAGACCAAAACTGTCGACGTATCTTTTCTCAGAAAATTAATAATTTTTAAAGTTCACGTCTAGTCTTTTAAATTTCACGTTAGACCAAAACTGGTGACGTATCTGTTCACAGAAAATTAATAATTATCCCAAAACTAGGTGAAGGCGTAAATAAAATTGAAAGTTTACGTCTAGTCCCTTATATTTCACGTTAGACCAAAATTGGTGACGTATCTGTTCTCAGAAAATTAATAAATACCCCGAGACTAAGTTACAGCGTAATTACGGTTTAAAGTTTACGTTCAGTCCTTTATATTTCATGATAGACCAAAACTGGTGACATATCTTTTCTCAGCAAATTAATAATTACCCCGAAACTAAGTTCGGCGTAATTATAAATTAAAGTTCACGTCTAGTCCTTTAAATTTCACGATATACCAAAACTGGTAACGTATATTTTCTCAGAAAATTAATAATTACTTCGAAACTAAGTTTTGGCGTAATTACGATTTAAAGTTCACGTCTAGTCCTTTAAATTTTACGTCAGACCAAAACTGGTGACATATCTTTTTTCAGAAAATTAATAATTACGCCGAAGCTAAGTTTCAGCGTAATTACGATTTAAAGTTCACGTCTAGTCCTTTAAATTTTACGTCAGACCAAAACTGGTGACATATCTTTTTTCAGAAAATTAATAATTACGCCGAAGCTAAGTTTCAGCGTAATTACGATTTAAAGTTCACGTCTAGTCCTTTAAATTTTACGTCAGACCAAAACTGGTGACATATCTTTTTTCAGAAAATTAATAATTACGCCGAAGCTAAGTTTCAGCGTAATTACGATTTAAAGTTCACGTCTAGTCCTTTAAATTTCACGTCAGTCCCAAACTGGTGACGTATCTTTTCTCAGAAAATTATTAATTACGCCAAAGGTAAGTTTAAGCGTAATTACAATTTAAAGTTTACGTCTAGTTCTTTTAATTATGTTTTTTCGAATTAAAAAATATTTAGCAAAATTGTTATTTTAGGCATAAAGGATTATTTAAAGTCAAAAAAAAAAAAAATACGTGCAAGGGACCTATAATTCACAAAACTTTCTTTATTTAAAAATAGCACCCAGTATAACCGTTAATTTAAAATTAAATCTAAACAAACTAGATATGGAAAAAAGTTAAAAACTATTACCAACAATTTTAAAAATGTTTTATAATAAAACAACTTTAAAATAAACCCTTTAGATAACATTCCCTTAAAACTATTTTTAGTTTAACTTTCAGAAGTATTTTAAACTCTTAGAGCTTCACGAAATTAAGATATTTAACAAAATTATTCTATTACCAATTTCCAGGGTTTTGATAGCTCTAGCAATAAAACTGGGACAAGACTTGTCTTAAGTTTAAACTGAGAATACAATTTAGGAACATTTAATTGAAAACTTTATGAGTTCATTAATTCCGAGATAGCAATTAAATTTTCATGTTTTAATTTGGTTCTTAAAAAATAATACAAGAAAGGCAACGATTAAATTAACCAGTCGTAGAAGAGAAGACTGTCGAATTACTTACGTCCCCAAGTAAGAAGAGAATTGTATAAATGGTTATACAGGATGTTAATTTATGTCAAGCAGATATTTTAGGGGGCGATAGTACTCGTCCAAATAAGAAAAAAATGCAAATATATGCATGAACAAATAGGCGTCTTTTTGATTATACAGGGTGTCAAACTTTAAATTTTGTTTTCGCTTTTTCGTAATAATTTCTTAACTAAAAGAACCCCCCAAAATCTTTTCAATTTTGTACCGCAATGTTTAGAAATTATTACGAAAAAACAAAAAACATAATTAAGTTTTACACCCTGTATAATTAAACCGACGCCCTTTAGACCATGCATATACAGGGTGTCCGGAAAATACGTGTACAACGTTTAATGACAGACTCCGGACGTCAAAATAACTCTATTTAAGCGACCTTACCTATATCCAAAACTGCTTCAGTTAGCCTGCAGAGGGCGTTAAACATTTTAAAAAAATTTTGGGTTTTTTTTTTTTCTAAATTTTTAAAAAAACGTGCAGGTCAATTTCAATAATTTCGGTGATGAGTCTCGGGCCAAAAAATGACGTTTGCTTTTTTGGACATTTAAATATTAACTGTTTCGGGAATCCTTTTTTGGTCCTGTCATTTATGAAAAAATTAAATAAATATTAATTAAATTTTTGAACTTTGAACCCTTTCTGAAAAAACCAAAATTTTGGGAGGGTTTATATGCATATGGACGCCCCCATTTTTTCCTGGCGTTCGACTATTTGAAATACCTTAAAATTTTTGGAAAGAGGCAATAATCAATAGGGGCCCCAATTTTAGTCCTAAAATGTGATTTTTTTGGTGGGTGCTCTTAAAACCGAAATTTATAAGACTCCTGTAAACACGCGCGAAGAATTATGGCAACGAATTTTAAATGCAAGCACCCATACTAATAATCCGAGACATTAAATAAAGTTTAAAATTCATTTTTCAGGGGGTTTTTAAATAAGTGTATTTTTTAAAAAAGGTGGTCATTTTGCACATTTGCTTAATTAATGTTTTGTTTTAATCAACAGCAAACGTCATTTTATAGCCCGAGACTCATCACCAAAAATTATTGAAATTGACTTGCACGTTTTTGAAAAATTTAGAAAAACCAAAAATTTTTTAATTTTGCGCCCCGCAGGCTAATTAAAGCAATTTTGGATATAGACAAGTTCGCTTTAATAAATTTATTCTGACGCCCGGAGTCTGTCATCAAAGGTTGTACATGTATTTTCTGGACACCCTGTATTTGCATTTTTTCCTATTTTGGCCAGTACTATCACCCCTTAAAATATCTACATGACATTAATTAACACCCTGTATACAAGATTTGTTTTTGTAGTATAAGTAGTTACTAGTCAATAGACAAACATAGATACAGCTTATATTGTGCATATGTTACTTAGTGTAATTTAAATATTAAAAAAAAAATTGAGAGTTAAACATACCATGTACGTTTTTCTAGACCAAAAGGTTTACATTTTAAAACTCAATTTAAAACATGGATTAACTAAACATGTAATTATGTAGGTTAAGAACCTAACATAATCACATATTCGTCCTTCTAAGGTGAAAACGTGAAATTTATTTACAATTTTACTTTTTTATTTTTAATTTATTTTTTTGACAGTTTGTCGATATCCCGTTTACATTTGTACAGCATTAATAAAAGCGCTTTGCTAGGATATTAATTTTAATGAAATTTTACATACAATACAAAGTTTTTTTTTATTTCTCAAAAATTACAAGGTGATTTTATGAAAATTTTAAGTAAATCACTGAGAAAACCGACCACGTTTTCTCCCAAACAAAACAAAAAGTTCGTATACATAAGAGTGGCACTCTGTATTACTCTCTAAAGAGCTGCTAGAAGAGGAGTTATATTGGTTTATTCTTAGAGCGATAGATTCCCTATAGCTCATCAGTGAAAAAGAGAACGAAGCTTTCCTGGAATAACAAGATTATTAACATAGCTCTTTTTTGAAAGAAATAAAGAATGCTTAGTTGTAAAAGACGCCATTTCCAAGACATAGTTGTGTCCCAGAGGGTTCGATTTGCAATACATACAGAGTATACAGCTTAGAAGGCAAGGAATACTATCTGGCTCAAAAAAGAATTTGAGCTTTTTTGAAGCTGCTGTGGCTATTGATAATGATATGATGCGTTTAAGCCAATTAAGGTAATTCTTAAAAGTAACGCCCAGAAGGTTAAATAATTTTTGTTCTGCAGTTCTTGGCAGTTTATAAGTAAACGATGAATATTGGTAGACTTTATTGACAGCGAAACTGATTCTGTTTAAGATGCATTAATAATTAAACAAAATTTCTGGTATCCATTTCAATAATATTTCAACGTCCCGTGACAGAGTTTGCCAAATCAGGCTTAAAACTATCTTGAGAAACTGAATATTAAAGGAAAAGATACTATTGTAAGCAAAACTACGTAAAAACAGGGTGATTCATGAAAAAATGTCAATACTTCAGGTACGTAGTCAGGGTTCAAAAATAAACATAAAAGCCCATGCAAATATGGGTCCGCAAGGCCTTCATTTTCGAAACACAGGGAGTTAAAGTTTTTATTTAATTTTTCTATTTTTTTTAATAAAATCTATGATAATGTAAATATTGGATTAAAAATTGGTATCCGGGGTTTTTTAGTATGACGGATTCGAACTTAATCTTAGTACGGCTCTTTCTTGTCGGGGGCGCCACCTACACTTCTTTTTACTAATTTAAACAATCACAACTTTTTGGTACGGCTCTGTATTACATTTTTAAGTAAATTAAATAATTGTTTTGTCATTTTTACGACGCATCTGATTTTATTATAGCAAAATTAAAAAAACAAAATGTATAATTAAACAATATGTATTTTAATTTTAAATAAAATTATTGTTTTTAAATAATGTTCAGTAAAACATAAGCTAAGTTTTATAATTTTCAAAGATTCCACCTTTTACTTCTAAGCACATGTCAGCTCTGTGGTGAACACCCTGTATTTAAGGCCTTGCGGATCCATATTTGTATAAACTTTTATGTTTATTTTTGGACCCTGACTACATACCTGAAGTATTGACATTTCCTTATGAATCACCCTGTATAATAGCTTGCATATTTATACAATGTTCTCTTAATTTATAGGAAACATTAAGTATGTCTTATTTAATTTCTTAGTATCTCCCAATGATCCAATTCACAAACCTAGCGCCAACCTGACACAAAGCAATACTAGTTGTCAACAGGTGACAGATAAAGATCCTGCAATAACTGATCCGAATATGTAACGTTTTTTATACAAAAAATCTTAAAGTATATAAAGTACTGGTAAAATATACTTACATTCTTGTTTAAAAGTGAAATATTCCGTTAAATGCCGACACTCATGGTTCCCTCGAGCAGGTACAACGTGGTTGGGAAACACAACTTTAATGCCCACAGGTACAACACACACTGGAGACAAAAAATGCAATTAGTAACACGGAATTATACAGACATTATTTGTAGTTACTTTATTCGATACTTTTTAATTTACTTAAAATATATTATATTAGAACAGTTCGTCTTTCTACCATTTTTTTTTCGTCGCAATTCTTTATAGTATCTTAATTATGAAGCAGAAAACAAAAATGTACATTTAGTACAGTAAACGAAGGTGTGAACCTGAAGATCAGGTTGGGCCGTCACAATTATTTTTTTAATTTGCAGGTATTAATGTATACAATAACCTCTGAAAATATCATATATAAAAAAAATGTCTGCAAGGGCCTGAAAATGGCCCTCAAGAGCCCGGAAATCCGTTTTTCAACTAATTTGGTCGATATCTCCCGAAATATGACACTTACGCAATTTGTGTTTTGAACGAAAATGAAGAGCAGTTTATTAACTGCAAAAATGATTCCTATCACTTTTTTAAAAATTTGATAGTTTTTGCAAAAATCGGCCAGAAATGCGCCGAGTATTTTTTGCACCTGCCCCGTATCTCGAAAGGTGCTTTACGCTACTTACACTTCCAAACGGATGGACTAATTCTTAAATAACTCACGTAAAAATGCATATTTTTGCATGATTCAAAGTTCACATAAAAGAAGGAACGTGTAGCAATAATATCTTGTTACTGTTTCCTTTTTTTTGTTTCTTTGAATATTGAAAACTCGAGCCAAAGTCAGTTTTTGCTCGATATTTTGACCCTCCTATCAATCTGTTCATATTTTTTTTTATAAAAAGTAATTTTACCGAATCCTTTTGGACTATGGAGCTTTGGAAGGTGTTGAATACATTCCGCAAAATTCAATACATATATTTGTGTATTTTTATAAACAACGTGTTTTTCTTAGGGCGGTTTTTTTGAATTTCCGGAGTTTTCAATAATGCTATCTATCGGGAATTAATAAATATTCAAGGACCATAAACAATCTATGTAAATAGAATTGTAGATTTTGAATGCATACATTTATTAATCAAGAAGATGTAAAAAGTGTAAAAAAATTCGCCTTACTTTTTATTTTAGTTTTCAGACAAAACGTCTTTAGAGAAAAACAGGGCAATATTTAAGTTTTTCCAGTTTCCTTTTTTGGAGCACAAGGTAAGTTTTCATTTTTGTTATTCCAAGTTCAATAAAGATCATTTATTTACTGTAGGAAAATCTAATTTTTGTTGCCCTTTATTTTTGTGGCAGAAATATGAAAGTCAAAGTAAATTCTAGTTCGATGGAATGTTTTATTTATAACGAAGATCTGAGTAAAGACGTTGTGATGGTAACACGGGATTAGCAACTTTAATAGATGTAAGCAAGATGAGAAAGGACAACCACCATGTGTTTCTACAGAAGCAATCCTCTCTGGAAATCCATAGGAAGTGTAGGCTGAAGTACTCCCCAATGAATAATGGCAAGCTAAATTATCCAAACAGTCACTTTGTTAAAGACTGGACAAAAAGATTTGATTCGGAATGTATTCAACACCTTCCAAAGCCCCATTATCCAAAATGATTCGGTAAAATTACTTTTGATAAAAAAAATATGAACAGATTGATAGGAAGGTCAAATTATCGAGCAAAAACTAACTTTGGCTCGAGTTTTTAATATTCTAAAAAAACAAAAAAAAGGAAACAGTTACAAGATAATATTGCTACAAGTTACTTCTTTCATGTAAACTTTGAATCATGCAAAAATATGCATTTTTACGTGAGTTATTTAAAAATTAGTCCGTCCGTTTGGAAGTGTAAGTAGCTTAAAGCACCCTTCGAGATACGGGTCAGGTGCAAAAAATACTCGGCGCATTTATGGCCGATTATTGCAAAAACTATCAAATTTTTTACAAAATTGATAGGAATCATTTTTGCAGTTAATAAACTGCTCTTCATTTTCGTCCAAACACGAATTGCATAGGTGTCTTATTTCCGGAGATATCGACCAAATTAGTTGAAAAAACTGATTTCCGGGCTCTTGAGGGCCATTTTCAGGCCCTTGCGGACATTTTTTTATATATGATATTTTCAGAGGTTATTGTATATATTAATACCTGCAAATTAAAAAAAAAATGTGACGGCGCAACCTGATCTTTAGGTTTAAGGTTTCTTCGGACTTCATTTACTGAACTAATTTAAGTATTGAGGTGATTAAGAAACAGATATCATAATTGTATCAATTTAAATCATACACATTACCCACAGCTTCCAGCGACATAAATTTTATTCTTATTTTTATTCGATAATTCATTTTAAAAAACTAACCAAATTCAAAACAATTATATTGCAAAAAAAGTATATTTAAACCTTTTATTACACAGAAACGTAGATAAGTAAGGATAAAATTAATTAAGTAAATTTAAATTACAGATCCCTTTTAAAAACTTCTTCATCGGATAACCCTTAATAATTTCTGATAAAGCGTCAAGAAATTCCCGTTTTTAATTAGATAAACTCCCTTTTGTTTTGAGACATTAATTTGGTTTACATTACCAGTTTAATTTTTTGCATAATTGTAATTACAATGTTTAAATGTTAATATTACCAAACAAAAAAAACAATAATAATTTAGCTTTGAAAGCATATTAATAAAATAAAAATTGAACAAAACACATGTAGATCCAATAGCTCAAAGAAATATTATAAACTTTTTTAAAGTCAAAAATGTGGGTTTTTTTCTTCGAACCTTTACAGTTGCTATAAAAAATTAGTGTACAAGACTATTTTTGACTTAATGCTTTAAAGGAGTAGCCAGTTTAGAGTATCCCATTTTTGACACTTTTAGGAGGTAATATTAAGGATATAGTATTGTGTTCGTCACTGATTTTTACAAAATGATAGACTGTCATATTAAATATGTTAATGCTTTTCTAGTTGTTAATTTAAAGGATAACATTAAAAATCTTTATTTTGTATTCAGTTATTTATCATCGTCATCAGTACCTAATATGGAGTTTCTTCCGTAGAACATGTTCATTTAGTATTGTTAATTATGTTCCTGCGCAGGCTATTAACCTATTGGATACAGGGGTTAGCAATATGGGGTGAAAGAGCAAAATTTTTGGAAAAATATCGTCATCGATAATATGTCAGCCATTTGGCCACTTAAAGTTAAACCTCTAAGGTGTCTAATCCAAAAGGGATGACAGTTAGGTGGATACCGAGGGCAGTAATTCCGGGCGCTTACTTTATACAGGGTTATAAACTTTATATGAACGTATGACCTAAACGTCCTAAGTTAAAGGGTGGTAAAATTTTAAAAATAAATTATTTATTAATAATATCAGTAATTACCACTTTAAAAATTTTAATAATATTCAACATACTACGTTTTTTTTAATTCCACCAGTGGTGTTTGTACGGAATTTGACCTGCCTATTTTGGCAGATATTGATGGTACGTCACTGATTTTTCCTAAAATAAAAAATATTTTTTTCTACAACCGCGCGAAAAGTACCATGTTTGCGCTTCAAAAACAAAACACAAAGTTGCACTTTCCGAGGAGCAAGCGTTTTTTTACTTTGTCGCTCGCCGAACGACAAAATACTTTGTCGCTCGCTGAGTTATCAAGGAAACCGTAATAGAAAAACGTCAAATTTGACACCACAGTAGGCGTTGAACGGTAGAAACTTCATCTGAAATTGTCATTAAAAATTGTGAGAATTGCACCTTTACCTTTAATATTGTAAATAATAAGAAAAATGACTAGGATCTTATATAGATTTAGGTAATAATTATATAAAGATCTAAATGTATATACATATTACAATAATTATTACAATAAAATAAATTGGTATAGTAGCCACGGTTTTATTAAATCTGTTTTTATTAACTACTTCACCTTTGCATGTTCCGTTGAATGTTTAATAGTGGTAAAATGCAAATTACCAACTTTAGTTATACAGAATAATAAAAGTTTATGTTCGGAAAGTCCCTACATCGTTCTGACGGAGTTTTCTTTCACTAAAAGTGGTAGAAATGTACTTTTTATAAATAATTGAATTTTATATTCTACGTCATATAACTATGTATATTACGACAAATCAAGTGATAAATAAAGCAAATTACAAACTTTAGTTAGAGAAAGTAATTAAAAAATAGTTATTATGATTACAAACTCTAATTTTCTAAACTTTTCATTATACTAAAGATAGTAGAAATGTATATTTAGTAAACAATTCGCATTATCTGTAAATTACATTGATGTCCAAATTATCGCTGTAAATAAAATACAAAACTACCAACTTTAGTTACGAAAAACAGTTTAAAAATTGGTTTGTCGATATCCTTTTTTTATTTTTTATTAATTTTGTACTACTAAAGGTGGTAGAAATCTATTTTTTTCTGATTCAAACTGATTATATTTATAGCTTTCACATAACACAGGCGAGTATTATGTTTAGATATGATAGGAGGCCATGCTTGCCGCTGCGCTGCTGAGAAAAATAAACAAATGATTATTTGACGTATCAAAAAGTTTTTTAAACAGCTATTGGTGTTTAATAAATTGATTATCTGATAATGGACAGTTTTAAAAAGTATAAAATATGTAATTGTAAAGAATTGAGCCATGTCCAAATACGCCATTCCAGTTTAATATACTTAACTGCGCTAATTGAGAACTGCGACCAACATCTTTCGAAAAATGGTTTGTTCAACAGCATTCAGAAGAGTCTACTACAAATTTCGACCAAATATTACAATATTAACAAAAAAAGAATGAATAAAATAATTTCAAAATATTACATATATGTTATCAAACACAGACATTTAATACCGAGTAGTAATTCGCCTGGTTTTTCACCCCTAAAAAAGGAAGAAGTATTAGAAGAATTCCAAAAACATTTAGATATTGTTACACAGAAATTTAAATCATAATGTAATACAATAATATGTTAATAACTAATTAAAAGGGTACTAAATAGTTTTTTTATTGTTTTCTTTTGCAGTAAATACCTACTACTGAAAAAACATTTTTACAATAACACACATCTGTAGCGCAAAATGATGCTTGCACGTTTTAAAATGTGAACTGTCAAATTTGAGGTTATATCAATAATCATTAATTTTTACCAATTATTTTATAAAATCTGCGGTTGTAGAAAAAATCTTGTGTGTAATTCGAGCGCAAAGTGACATTGTCGCTCTCGCGAGATAGCCGTCAAACATCTCACTCGGAGCGTCAATGTATTACTTTGCGCTCTTAATACACAAATAGCTATTGAAATCCCCAAACATTTATAAGCAAAGTTGATTACTTGATTTTTTTCAATCCGATGCACGGTTTTCGTTTAAAAAATAAAAACCATTTCTCTGCATGATCATAACAATATCGGTAAACAATATCACCATGCAAAGAAATATCTAGATTTAATTTTCCCATGTGAAAACCGTGCGTCGGACTAAATAAATTATGAGCAGATTTGATGTCTTGATTTTTTTTAGTTCGACGCACGGTTTTCACCTAGAAAAATTAAATCTAGATATTTCTTTGTATGGTAATATTGTTTACCGATATTATTATGATCATGCAAAGAAATGGTTTTTATTTTTTCAAGCGAAAACCGTGCATCGGATTAAAAAAAAATCAAGTGATAAATTTTGCTTATAAATGATTGGGGATTTCAAAAATATTTTTTTTTATTTTAAGAGAAATCAGTGACGTACCATCCATATCTGCTAAAATAGGCAGGTCAAATTCCGTACGAACGCCACTGGTGGAATTAAAAAAAATGTAGTACACTAAAAAATACCTTTTGATACATAGTACATGCACGCCAAATTTTATTAAAATATCTAAATTGGTATTACTGATATTATGACAAGTGGTATTACTGATGACAAATGATTTATTTTTGAAAATTTTATCACCCTGTATCTCAAAATTTAGGACGTGTATACGTTCTTATGAAGTTTTCTTCTTAAAATGGACCCAAAAATTGCCCCCTTAAATATTGGCATTCAATTAAAAAACAACCAGTATAAAGTAAGCGCTCGAAATAATTTGACCACGTTTTACTGTCCTCGGTATCCACCTAACTGTCAGCCCTTTTGAATTTAGACACCTTGGGGGTTCAACTCTAAGTGGGCAAAATGGCTGACATATTATCGATAACGATCTTTTTTTCAAAAATTTTGCACTTTCACCCCTTGTTGCTACCCCCTGCATCCAATAGGTTGTCAGCCTGCGCGAGAACATAATTAACAAAACTAAATAAACATGTTTTAAGGAGAAACTCCATATTACTGATGACGATGATTTGGCTTGACTTGGGACTAGCAAGATGGTCGTATTACAGGATAAAATTATGTAAAACATATTTTGATCCTATCCCATTTCTCATTGCATATTTGTAAAGTGCGCAGAAGCTTTTGTTTTCAGGTGTTTTTAGCAGTTTTAGTTGTAGCAAAGTGAATACTTTACTAACATGTTACACATATATTTTTGGTTTTTAAATACAAGCAGTGATTTGACTGAATTAAACAGCTAAACAGCAAAAAGTGTCAACTAATATTATTCGATTGTCCTGATATCTTATTAATCTAAAGAAAAAATGGTTAAGTGAAATAAAAAAAACATTTTTAAAGAAGTTAAATTTAGCAAATACATTTTATCAGTGTACCTCAGACTGAGAACTGATTTAGCAAAACTTGCATATGCACACTTTACAAGTATCGCTTCCACAATAGATATCTTAGGCACTCTTACTAAACTTACCTCTATACTAAAATATCCTCTATCGACATAATCACCAAGAAAAAGGTACTTTGTACTGGCGGGAGGTCCGCCCACCTCGAATAATTTCATGAGGTCATAAAACTGACCGTGTATATCGCCACATACTGAAACAAAAAAAAAAGTTAAAACGTATCTTGCAAGTGTTATTATAAAATGTAACAAGTACATTTTTTATTTATTTCATTGCATTTATTAAATGTTTTTATAAGCGAGTTTGGGTGGTAGTTCTATTTTTAGCAATAAACTTTTTAAATTTCCTGTTTAGACCAACCCGGCCCAAACAGAAACACTTTTAAATTTGATAAATATTATTATTATGGGTTTGTAACTCTGGGAATAAAAAATAGTACGTAGGTTTCGTTAAACCTGTTGATTTTCTTACTAAATCTTGTAGTTTCCGTAAAGGCAAATCTTAAGTTAGTCCTTGAACTATTTGAACACTCGAAATTGACCAAATGGAAGTACACGAAATCGAAGAACATTATAGGTTTGTTTCAACCCTTCAAAAACTGTTTACCGTACGGTCAACGCGCAAGCCTAGTCTATTAATCCCGTTCCAACTAAACTTGTGATCATTCGTGAACCGTGTCCGAACGGTCATTTCAATCCCCATGCAAAGCAAAAACCCTTAACTTCGTCACTTTTGTAGTGATACAGTTTGATCAATTCCAACACTTCTGAAACTGTTTTACGCCGGTACAAAAACTACTGGTTGGACCGAGCCTTGTGAGACGAGTACAAGAACAAATCTCTGAATATCTGTTATCAAAGTGTTTGGCTAATTTTAGTTAATACCATATTATTATCATTTTTAAAGAGTACAGGCATTGCTGTCAAGGGATTTTTCACAGCATGTGTGTACCAGTTGTATCTACAAAATTTTACACAAAATCCGTAGTCAGAGACACAGAATGTTTATAGACGAATGCTATTCAATTTACACAATAATTATGTGTAGGCATTTCCTATGCCCTAACTTAATTTTATTTGGTTTTAAACAATTTTGTTGTTAACAGAATCACACCTAGTACGTAGTGTTAACCGATTCGGATTTTAAGATATTTCAAACAGACAAATATATTGTTACAGTTTTAAATATTCTGTTACTTATTTAAGCATTTTTCTTTTAAAATTTAAATGTGAAATCAGTTTGTAAAAGAAATGATTAGGTTTTTTTAAATTACTAATTTGGTTCTTTTTTGTTATGGATATTATATTATATTTTGTCGGAAAATAAAAGTTAATTTAACCTTTTTATAGATCAAAATAAAAATATTTATCGGGTACAAAAACAACCAAAATTGTATTTAAATACAAATCTGGGAACAGCCATCACTTATTAACATTCGAAACAAAAAAATGATACATCCGTACAATTATCCACATTTTCATATAGAAAAAATCACAACTGTCCTAAAGCAAGCGTAATTTTTTAAAATCGCGTAGTTTTTTTTTTTGAATAAGGTAAAAAATGATATAGGATTTCATTAATGTATTTTGGTATGTATATATTTTCCTCGTACACCCAAGTTTAATAGTTTTTAAACAATAACTTTTCAGGCCAATTTCTTTTTTTAAAATGGTCAATTTTGCAAACTGGGTAAAGGCCGGAGTAGACATTTGTTTTTTTTTCATATACTAAAGACTGTCAAACGTTTTTAAAAAAATTAAAATCGGGATAATTGGTCTCTTCAGCAATTGTTTAATGTTATGTCCAAAAAATCCATTTAATAGAACTATTTCTTTTTGCCTATTTTGTTTATTGCTATTTTGCAACAAGCGTAATAATTTTTTCGACTAATCCTATTTTGTTAAAAATTCAGTTACGAAACTTTTCCCCCAAAACAATTTTTGTCTACAATCAATATCTACTTACGAGTACCTAAATTTTTTTTTCATATTTTGTCCATTTACCAAATGTTTCGGATCCTTTTATAAGGGAGCATATCTTGATTGTTGGCATATACATCTTTTAAAAGGATAAACAGGAAAAACATGCCTGTCACCTTGTACATCCAACATATATTTTTTCAAAAAAGGCTTGTAGTCCAGAAAACGTACAATTTTGCCTAGCAATTTTCTCAAAATGCATAGAATGACTTGAAATTTTTACAGTAGGTAGGAAATAAATAGCCCAAGGATCAAAATCTATATCATGCCGAAGGGCGCCTTTAGCTTGGAGTGGTTGCCAAACCATCTCGGGGGTGGAAATTTTTATATTTTGACCACAGGAATCGATAGAAAATGATTTCTAAGCAAAAAATGTTTTTTTTTTGTAAAATGCATACTTTTAGAGTTATTCGCAATCGAAAGTCGGAGTTTTTCGTCGATAAAATCAACGTTTTTTTTTTTTTTGCAAATAACTCGTAAAGTTTGCATTTTATCAAAAAACTGTAAATATCAAAATTGTAGAATTTAAAAAAACAAATAAAATGTTTTTTTTTGTAATTGCTGTGGGACCAATACAAACAAAGTTGTGGTTTGTTAAAGGTTAACTGTTATTCATCAAACACACAAATTCAGACTTTCAAAGGCAAATAACGCAAAATCTACGTATTTTTCCAGAAAAGACCTTTTGTTTATTTTTTTAAAGATATGTATCATAAAAATTAAGTAAGTTATGATTAAAATAAGGTTACACCAAAAATTTTTGAGTGTACAAATCTTAAAAACAACCTCCTAATTACCATCCTAACTAGAATAAGTCGAAGCCCTTTCTTTTACAATTCTTTTTATTTATGTATGGTAAATACATTTTAAAATTTTAACCGAATAAAATTTCTTAGTTTTGAAAAAATGGAGCTCCAAGTGAAAATCAAATGTCAGAATTTTAATAAAAAATTACCTTTTTTTTTGAAAATAACTTAAAAACTAAGGGGTAAACGTAAAAATTATTAGGGTATAAAATTGTAGCTTTTTGAATTACAAATATTTTTTAATTTACTGTATGACGAAAATTAAGTGAGATATAAATGTTTAAAACGCGTGTGTATAGACGAGCACTACCTTGTTTCAGCCCTTTAAATTCACCTTTAAAAAAGTAAGGGTTTTAAACAGTTTTAATATATAGGAACTTATAGCTCTTGAAAAAACCAACAAAATGGTTTTTTAAAGATTTTTTTATCACAAAAACTAAAGAAGTTATGCTTAAAACACTAATTTTTTGAAGCATGCTAAAAGCAATTTGATGCTTTTTTAAAAATCCGCGGTTTTGGCGCAATGGAGATTTTAAAAAAGAGGATAAGTTAATCTTAATCTCAAATTTTTAAAACACTGTGATAATAAATAATTTTTTAGGGTAAATAATTTTTTTTAATCATAATAGGGGTTAACTTGTAAGGGCTGAAGTATTTTAAATATTGTTTCAAAGCAACAAAATACTACTTTTTAAACTTATTTGGGTCAAATTTTACCCAACTTAAGCTTTAATGTATAGTTTTATAGGTTTCAACAATAAAGGGTAGTTTTGATCCTAAAAATAAATAGCGCCCATCGGTATAATATAGATTTTGAAGAGGAGGGTAAGATAAGCTAATCCTCAATTTTCATGCAAATCTATGCATTTTGAAAAAATTGCCAGGTTTTGCGCTTTTTTTAAGCTTCGTTTTCTGGACTATTGGCCTATTATGCCTTACACATATGTATTTTGGTAAAATAACGAACAATATAAACCAAAAAAGTAAATAGCGCCAGAAGCTAATGCGATCCGGATATAGGTAGATCTTCCCTATTTTCCAGAAACCTTGAGGTAAAGCCTTATTTGTTTCAAATAAATTTAAATGGTAATTCGTGCAAATGAAAGCGCAGTTTTCCATCGCGAGATAAAGGCAAATATATTTTTCTTCTGACAGATAAATTAGCTTTGTACAGGTTTTGTCTGAGCGTGCCAGTTCAAAGTTAATAACAAAAAACCACCCTTTATCAGTGTTTATAGCGAATGGTTTGCATAACCAAGGGCAATTATTCAAAGAAATACGGCGTTTGTTCGAAAATTGCCAATATGAGCTTTAGTTGAATTTCTTCTACTCTGATTAAATCTAGGTTGATTATTTCCTTGCAAATTTTAAAATTAAATTGCATTTAATCACGGCATTACGGCTTTTTGATATGATTTTATACACGAATATTCAAGAAACTAATACCTTAGATTATGAATATTAAATATGCAAGGGTATACTTATCACATTATTCTTAAAGTGCGTGGTAGCATGTTTTTAAACAAACTTTTATAATAAGTTTATGTTACTAAAATAAATTATAGTTTAAAAAATTAAAAACACGCTTTTATAGCAAAACGGACTAAAAAGTAGAAAATAATTTTTAATAATTCAATTATAGTAAAAAACGTTGGGTGCAATTTACAACATTTAATATTAAGGACCCCACGCTTTTTTACTATAATTGAATTATTAAAAATTATTTTTTACTTTTTCGTTCGCTTTCCCATGTTTTTTTATTTTTTTTTACTTTAATTTATTGTTTTATTTTTAGGTCTCAAAACAACATCAAAAGTAATCTTAATCAACAGCCTCGATTATGGCGAATGCGCTAGATTTGTCATTTGACAATATATATATATATATATATATATATATATATATATATATATATATATATATATATATATATATATATATATATATATATATATATATATATATATATATAAAATATATATATTAATATATATATATATATATATATATATATATATATATATATATATATATATATATATATATATATATATATATATATATATATATATATATATTCTATATATATATATATATATATATATATATATATATATATATATATATATATATATATATATATATATATACGGGTGTAAAAAATTTGATGTCATCATTGTAATGGACGATAGGGAGATAAACCCAAATCAAAAAAACCAAAAACATATGGGTAAAAAATTAATCTTTTTTGAATTATGGGGCCCTTTTAAAGTTTAAAAAAAATTGGGCACCGCGCCCCCTTTCCCTCGAATGCGAGTCGACCGACGAAGATTTTTTGGGGGGTTTTCATATTAACTTTTTTTAAGGAGATGTTCATTTTTTATACAAATAATAAAATTTTCTTGGGGTTTTTTTTGTTTTTAATATGAAATTAAATTTAAAAAAACCCCAAAATTTTTTTTTGGTTTTATTTTTATTAAAAAAAAATTTATTTCCCAAAAGAATAGGTAAATATAAATTTTAAAAAAAAAAATTATTATGTTTTAAAAACCCCCCACTTTTTATTTTCAAAGAATAATATTTCCCGGGGTTCCCCCTTCCGTTTTTAAAAAAACCTTTTAATTTAATTTTGTTTGTGGTAAATTTTTTAAAAATATTGGATATTTTTCCCCTAAAAAAATTTTTTTTAAAAACCCCCACTTTTTTTTTTTTTTGGTAAAAATTTTTCCCCGGGTTGGAAACATTCCGTTTTTAAAAATCTTTTGGGGGCATTTGCCCCTACGTTTGTGGTAAATTTAAAGCATATCCAAAAATTTTTTCCCCTTTAAAAAAAAAAAAAAAATATCGCTGGGGGCCCGGGGGGGCAATATTACCTTTTCTTTCGTCAGACCCAGACACCAGGGGGCTCTTTAATTGTTTTTTAACTTTTAACCGGGGAAAAAAATTTTCTTTTTTTATTGTAGATTGTAACATTTAAAACTTTAAATTTTTTTTTTTCCAAATGAATCTACTGATAAGGGGTTTTGAAAAAGTTTCCTTTAAATTTTTAAAAAAAAATTTTTTTTCTGAAGTTCTAATTTCATCGTATATACAAAATCTGTCAAGTTTGAACCCCATGTCAATAGACTTTTTTTCTTGTTTTTTGCCCTACTATCCCCATTTAAATCTGAGCATGATACTTTTTTTTCCCCCTTTTATATTTTTTATATATATATATATATATATATATATATATATATATATATATATATATATATATATATATATATATATATATATATATATATATATATATATACAAAAATATATATATATATATATATATATATATATATATATATATATATATATATATATATATATATATATATATATATATATATATATATATATATATATATATATATATATATATATATATATATATATATATATTTAAAAAAAACCGGTGTTTTCAAAGGGGGTTCCCTCCTATAACTTTTTTTTTTTTTAAAAAACAAATTTGGTGTGTTGATTATGCCCAAAAATCATTTAACGACGGTTCAATTTTTGCGATTTCCGGTTCACCGAAATGATCTTAACAAAATTTTTTAAATGAAACACCCTATTTTTTTCACCTATTCCAGAAAATAATTTAAATACGACACCCTTTTCAACTTTAAATTTTTTCTTAAAAATATTTAATTTTTTAAATTAGCTAGAGTGCCATGACGTGTTAAAACAACCAATTTTGAGTCAATGAGGCGGAAAAATAGTTTTAATTATCTGCGTATTTATGTCTTTTCCAAAAGGAAAAGATTCCTTGTATTCTAGACATAACTTAATTTTTTCAAATGGAATGATGGTAGCTCGTTGCATATTTTAAAAAGACATTTTCTTTCTGACATTTTGATCCCACATTTAATATTTTAAGTTAAATCATCACTAAAAAAGCAAAAAATAGGCATAGTAGTTGTTCCTTATAAAATTATTAAAACATCCGGGCCGTGGCATTCGATTAAAAGAGTCATAATATGTATTTCGGCAATTTTGTCAGGTAGGCTTGGGAATAAACAAAAACGTTGATGTTTAACAATGATGTTACATAGTTTAATAATTAAGTTCGAGTTAGTTATTTAAAGTTATTGCTGTGTTTAATGATATGGCATTTTGATTTAAATACCAATAAAAATAATAATTAATAATAATAATAATAATAATATAATTATTATTCTTAAAGCAACAATTATGCCTTTATTTTGCTTTTTGTTGTTTAACCCAAATATCAAATGTGGGGTATCAAATTATTCACAAAAAATGCTCTTTTCAAATATGCCAACGAGCCACCATCGGTACATTGAAAAAAAAAGTTCTGTTTAGAAATAAAATTTTGAAATCTTATTACCTTTCTGGAAAAGACATAAAATATGAAAGACACTTAAAACTATTTTTTTACGTTTCTTGGACTCAAAATTGGTTGTTTTAACGACGTCATGGCACTCTAGATTGGATTTTAAAAAATTAAATATTTTTAAAGAAAAATGTCAATAGTTGACAGATGGGGTGTCAGTGTATTTAGAATATCATTTTCTATCGAATAGGTAAAAAAATACAGGATGTTCCATTTAAAATTCAAAAGTTATGAACAATTGAACACGTCATTCAATGCATTTTTAGGTCATATATTGACAAGCCAAATTTCATGTTCCCATCTTAAAAAATAAAAAAAGTTATAGGGGGGAACCATCTTTGAGAAACACCCGGTATATATATATATATATATATATATATATATATATATATATATATATATATATATATATATATATATATATATATATATATATATATATATATATATATATATATTTTTATTGGGCTGACACCTGTGAAAAAGTTAATTAGACTTTTTAAAATTGGTAAAAATTATGTTGACAGATTTCGTTAGATAAATACATACAGGTGAAGTTAATATAAGCGTGTTAATATAAAATCTTTTGTATAAAAATTGTAACATAAAAATATTGTTTGGTGTTACAAGCAATATACCTTATGCCTGCCATGTAACTTTTAATTGCACTGATTCCTGATTTAGATTGTTACTAAAAAAAAATAATATATGCTTTTCGGTGGCATAATTTTAAGCATTCAGGTAGCTGTTGTTGCTATAAACGCAATGTGTCCATTGATGATTCTTTATTTTGCAAGACAGCGAACATCATTGTGCCCGTAGAGCATTGAAGACGGTAAGATTTTTGGTACCAAAATTTAATATCATCTGGGAATTGTGGTTGAAGATCCATCTGCATTGCCCTGAGGCTTTTCTTCAGATATAGATTTTAAAATAACTTTGGAGTATGAATTTACAGTAAATAAGACTAACGTCAGCAAAAACTATGATTGGAGTTGGTACAAATCCTAAGCTTTTAGGTACTCCAGTACCCTATTTGAAGGTCCAAGAGCATAATTTAATAAAATATTGTTAGGGCGTTCTCGTTACATAAAAAAATACTTTTTTAAAGTTTGACATAAAATTAACATTTTTTTTAACTGACCGGCGTATTGAAACGTTTTACTACACTAGTGTTGAAAGGTAACACTTTTCAAAACTAGTTGCACAATATCCATTTTATCACCAGTTACACAAAGAAAATATGAACCAATATATAATAAAATACTCAATTTAATCAATAAATCGTAACTAACACTATATCAAGATTGCAATTTAAGCAGCTTTCGGTAATTTTTTACTTACCGGGCCCACGGCCGATTTTATTGAAATTTTGTATACAGGGGTTTTTTGGGGCGCTGAACACGAATCTAAAGTCAAATTTTGTCGGACTCTGCCTGTTTTTGGGTTATAACGCCTAACTCGAACCTAACCTGCAAAACTTTCCTAAAATTCCTCCTTCTTAAAACTGATTACACCCAAAATGGAAGATTTTATGAAATTACACTTATTATTTTATAAGATAAATTTAATCTCACCTTCATTTAACAAATATTAATAATAAAAAAAAGCACATCAAGCACTTCTGAAAAATATTATTTTTACTTTTAAAAATGTCAACAAAATTGTCTAGAAATTTTAGACTGTTTTATGTTGGTACGCCATGGACCCGCGAAACAACTGAATGGCCTACTTTATAAATTTGGATTATTTTTATTTTTCGCGATTTAAATTAAAAAAGTAATCGCATTTAATTGTTTTTGTTGATATCGTATAAAATAAAAAGTGTATTACCATAAAATCTATCATTTTGGGTGTAATCAGTTTTAAGAAGGAGGAATTTTAGGAGTTTGTGCAAATTTGAGGTTAGGTTCGAGTGGGGCGTTATAACTCAAAAACTAGCAAAGTCCGACAAAATTTGACTTCAGATTTGTAATTAGCGCCACAAAAAACCCCTGTATACAAAATTTCAATAAAAACGAGGCTGCTGTTAAGCAAAGATTAGCAACCGAAGTAAATACAGGGTTCGAAAAACTATTATATCGGAATTTTTGTTATTTTCTTGCAGTAAAAACAGTTTTATTAAAAATTAATAATAAAATCTTGTATGGAACACGTTAGGAAAAGTTCATTTTATGTAACTCGCGCTACTTTGCGTAAAAAAACTTTACATAAAATGAAACTTTTTCCAACTCTGGTTGCATAAATAACTGTTTAAAAATTTAATTAAAAAAATTAACGTTTGCTGACAAATTCCTTACCGCTCTCAAAAATTTCTTAAACTACATATTTAAAATGTAAATATAATTAAAAACATTATTTATATTTCACTTTGAAAATTAATTAGTAATTCTAAGAGCAATTTTGTTATAAGAAAATGTCGCAAATAATAAATATTTTATTGTGACTTGTAAAATAACCACTTTTAACCAGAATTTCTTTAATTTTTGAAGTGTAAGTTTAAATAATTTTGATTTTGATAATAATTTATACTTTAAGCAATTTTAATTTTATCATATCTTACAAACAGTGACCGATTTTTTATTAAAATATTGATAGCTATTTTATGATTTGATAAAAAGTTTAAAAAATATTTTATAAGTCGATTCATTCACCTGGCGCAAAAACCTATTTTTTTAATAAACGAAACCGCTACAACAATATGTATCAAATCCGCCTAATTTAGGTGGCAGATCGTATTCAGGTACTTCTTTAAAGAACGCATTATACCATATCTAAACAAATAGCTATGTGTAAGTTATTTCAAAATTAATTCTAAGTAAAAATATTCCCTTTTTTTACTTTTGTGTTAATTTTGCTGCACAGTGTATTTTATTTTATCTATTAGTACCCTACATAGATGGTTTTGTTTATTAATATTATAATCCGGTTTGTGTTTTTAAATTATGATTTTAAAATCCTGTGTATGTTTTAAATTTAAAATTCACGAGAATATTTAAATATCATCCATATCAAAAAAAAAATTAAAAATGTATATTTGCATATTGCTTCAATAGAGGGTTGAATGAGTTTTACAAAGGCTTTTAAATCTCATCCTATTTGCTTTTTTAATGTATAATTTTTTCAGTTTAATCATTTTTTGTGGGTATTACAAAAGACCACTTCGTTAGAGTTACCCGTAGTATTGAAACCCTAGCTTTGTGTACATAAACTGCATATTTTAGATGCTTCCAAATTAATAATAATAAAAGAGCAAAAAAACTCTATTGGTAGTTTTTTTTTAATTTAAAATATTTGTAGGTTATTTTCTTGCATTTTAATTGCATTTATAATTAAAAAAAAAATTGGGAGTTTTATATACATTAAATAATTCAATCTATTAATTGATTTTAAAATTAAAAATTTGATTATTTTAAATCAAATAACTTGTCCCTGCAACTTTTCGCAAATTTTAAATTAACAAACAAATGTTACGGTAATTTTTCTTTTGACATGAGAAGGCCTCCTAAATTTCGTTTAGAATTTTTGAATCGTTTGAAGTGATCGAAATAGAAGAAAAACCCCAAAAATATCGATATAATAATTTTTAGTCAGTCTTGGGGGAGCCTCCAATGCAAGGTCGAATGCAAGCACGAACCGTCTGGCACTACAATTCGGCCGACTGGGATGGTTTGAGAGATTTCTTTGCCAGCTACCCTTGGAATCCTACCTGCTTTTCTACTCACGATCCTTCAGAAATATGTAAACAAATTTCCGAAACAATTCAACTAGGCATTGAGACCTATATTCCCCACACTAAAAAGAACCCCAAAACTTCAAATCACAAACCGTGGTTTTCTAAATCCTGTGACAAAGCCAGACTTTTAAAAATTCAAGCCCACAAAAAGTTTCTTCAAAACCCCAGTCCTGAAAATCGACAGGCTAGCATCAAAGCGAGAAATCAGTATAATCAGACCATCTCAGAAGCAAAAGACCGTTTTAACAATCGAATAAAGGATAAAGTTCTCTCTTGCTCAAATGGCAGTAAAGCTTTCTGGTCCTTTGCCAAAAATATTAGTCAGAACTTTTGCACAAATTATTTTCCACCCCTAATCTCTGAAGATGGAATTGTCTCTACCTCCAAAGGAAAAGCCGAACTATTTGCCAAACAATTTGCTGCCAATTCTACGCTTGATCCTCCTATTAATCTTCGTCTTCCAACAGTTGTCTCTGTTTCTCATAAAATATCCGATATAATTTTTAAAGTCAAACAGATCAAGCGAATTCTTTCTTCTCTTAATACTAAAAAATCGTCTGGGCTGGATGGCATACCAGCAATCGTTTTAAAAAAATGTGCTCCCGAGCTTGCACCCATCTTAACTCGCCTCTTTCGAATTTCTTACGACATGGGCATTTTCCCGGAGAGTTGGAAAGCTGCACGTGTGCAACCTGTCCCCAAAAAAGGATCCAAAAGTCTCCCTTCTAACTATAGACCTATATCTCTTCTTTCAGTTGTTTGCAAAGTAATGGAAAAATTTATTAATTCCCAAATCTTAAAGTATCTGAAAAAACATAAGATCTTACATGATAGACAATATGGATTCCGTCACAGTAGATCCACAGCTGATCTTCTTTCCTTTGTCTCACGCAACTGGAACAAGTCCTTGAGTTTCTTGGTGAATCCCAGATCGTTGCTCTCGGTCTGGCATGATGGGCTTCTTAACAAACTTCCTTCTTACGGTCTTCCACCTAAGCTTTGCTCCTGGCTTTCCAGTTTCCTTTTTAATCGACGTATATCAGTTAGTGTAGATGGTCATTCCTCCAGCTTCTACCAAATAAATGCTGGGGTGCCCCAGGGCTCAGTGCTGGCACCCACGCTGTTTCTTCTACATATTAACGATCTTCTCTCTTCCACAATCAATCCCATTCATAGTTTTGCTGACGATAGTACCCTCCACTCTAGTATTCAATTTCTTAAGCCACCGTGTAATTCTGATTTTGAAAACAAGCGCAGGTCAATGCAGATATCTCTTTCACAAGACCTCAAAGATATCTTGGATTTGGGGGCGCCAAAAATCTTGTTCAGTTTAATGCCTCAAAAACACAGTCATGTTCGCTGTCGCGAAAAAAGTCTGCGTATGCTCATACCTTACATATGAGCGGCCAAGTTATGCAGAACAAAGAGTCGTTTAATCTAGTCGGCGTTACTTTTGAGAATAACCTTAACTGGTACAAACACATTTCATCCATAGCTTCGGCAGCTTCAAAAAAGATTGGATTCCTCTTCCGAGCCAGAAAATATTTCTCTTCTTCCAATCTGTACACTCTGTATGTATCCCAAATCAGACCCTATTTAGAATATTGTTCTCATGTCTGGGGAATGGCGTCCCCTACAACACTTAGCATTCTGGACTCCATTCAAAAAAGGGCCGTTCGTCTTATTAATGATCCAACGCTCAAAGAAAGGCTTCCTCTTCTTGCCCATCGTCAAGCTGTAGGGGATCTGTCGCTCTTCTATAGGTATTTTCACGGCTTCTGCTCAGAGGAATTGGCCAGTGTAATTCCTTCTCTGGCAGCTCCCAACAGAGCAACACGTAGTGCAACTTTTATGCATCCTTTTACAGTTCAGTTAGAGAGGACCCGAACTTCCCGCTTTCTTCGTTCCTTTATCCCTAGAGTGTCAAGACTATGGAACCTGCGCCCTGAAGTTTTTCCTTCTCCTCCCAATCTCCAAAAATTTAAGTCCCGTGTGAACAAACTCCCTCTCACCACACTGAAGACACCCACGGTACGTTAGTACTTAGGCATCAGCCTTCGTGGACTGTCCCAAGATAAAAAAAAAGTGTAAAGTGAATTATTAAGTGCAAATTCTATTAAATTATACTGTATCAGGTACTAATTTATTATTTATGCTTCGACCACCTAAATTAATTTACTTTCTCGTTACTTTTTATGATATTTTAAACTTTTGAACTTATAAAAAACTTCGGTCTCTTTTATTCATATTTTAAGGTTATGTCAAATTCATTTATTTTAATTTAAAGCAGCGTAGCTTCCCCATGCAATTGTAAAATCGTTTTTGGGTGTTTTCTGTTTATATACCCTCTCAGACAGTTGAACGTTATTACGTAAAAATCGTCACAAATCGCCATGTTCTCAGCTTTCTTGACATTTTTTAAGGGTTGTTTTGCCTATTAAATGTTTATGAAAATTTTACTTTTCTTGATTTGCCTTAACTTTATTAAAATATTTTAGCATTTGAGACTTATATCAAAATATAGCCTGATTATTTATCTTTGTTTTTATATATAATAATTTATGCTTTATTTTGATTTTGTTCATTTAATATTATCTTTAATGTTCTAAAGACATGTTAAATGCCTACGTGACCTATTCATTTTTTTGAATTCTATGCAAATTTTTGGTTTTTCCTCACAACTAATGGCCTTTAATTAAAGAAAATAATTTTATACTACTATTTATACTAATTCCTATTATTAAAAAACTTTTAAAATATCAAAATACTGGTTTATATGGCCTTTTTAGACCATGACCTAGGTTAATATATCTAAGATCTAAAATAACTATCTTATTAAAAGTTCTTTCTTAAATTTTCTTTTTAAAAATTGTAGTCCAATTTCTTATTTATGGTTCACAACAGTTTTTAATGTATTTGTGATTCACGCCAGTTAGATTTTTGATAAAATTCGTTATTGCTTACACTTCCACTTTTTTGTCACTCTTGTTAATGAAAATTATCTAACTTTTAGTTAGTCTTTTCTGTTTATTTTATGCATAACACTTTGTTTTGATCCCTATTACCTAATTATAATAACAATATTTCCTAAAATCTAATAATTTGATTAAAATAAGCAATTTTAAATTCTAACCCTTTTGGAGTATCATTGCTCCTTTTTCTTTGGGCATATTTTTATGAACACTTTGTATATTTTATACATATTTATATTTAAATTATAGTTTATGTTCCTCTCTATCTTTTAAGTATATTTTTGTTGAGATTTTGTTTAATTATATTGCTCTATTACCCCCTACGCCTTCGTTACAAGAGTGAAATCTGTGAATTTCTTTTTACTTATATTATGTTAATTTTAATGCTCTAGAAACTTCTCAAATTGCTTTATAAAGTATTTTCATATGTCCTTTTATCTATTTTTATCTGTTTGACTATAATTTCAGGTTATTGAAATTCTCTCTTTTGCCTGTATGTTTCAGGTTTTTATTAATATCGCATTTATTTATATTTGTTAAAGTCATATACGGTCATTTTGTCACAATATATATATATATATATATATATATATATATATATATATATATATATATATATATATATATATATATATATATATATATATATATATATATATATATATATATATATATATATATTATTTAGGTTATTTGATATACACAACTAATTACCGAAAAGGTTACAAATATATCAATAATAAAAAAATTATTTCAAACTTTTTAACACACCCACTAACACCGGTTTTCTAAACCGCTACACCTATATTTAAGTATAGGGCTATTAATTCTAACTAATAATAATACCCCGGTTTAATTATTTGGAAACAATAATTCTACCAAACACTTTCTCCAAATATGTACCCAAACAAAATGACAATAAGCCATAAAAAATTTTATTACGTGAGCTTTAATTAAATTCTGACCCAAATATTTGTTGCCTTAGTTATTCCCAGAGTTCTAAATTTAATTATTATAGGGAAGTAAATAATATAGCCAGTGGAAATAGATATTACGTTAAATGACGTAGAGAAATTTCGAAGCCATAAAAACCTATAGAGTAACGCTTGTACAAATAAGAGAAGCCGTACTGCAGCGAGAGACCTCGTAAATGGGAAATAGGATACGAGTTTCATTTTATAATGCCCATATTTTTTTATCTGAAATTATTTAATTTAATTTGCTACTTTTGTCTACTTAATATTATTCCAGTTGATGGTTTATGTATTTTGTTCTGTTAGTGTTTCATCATGACATAGTCCAGTCGAGAAGTGTGTTTCCTGCGAAAAATAGTTAGAAGGCTTCGAAAAATCTGAAATAGGCGTTTTAAGGATTTTTTCTTCCAATAAATTTGTTATTAATAAAACACTAAAACAAAGCCATTTTAATTTTTGATGATAACTAAAAAACCACCAGAGATAGCGGAAATTGTAAAGGTTCGTTGAAGAGGAGGATATTTCCGATAAAAAAAGTCCCAGAGTTCTATTTCTTTTAGTTGCGCGCTCGGCGTTAAAACCAAATACGTCACATTAAATTACTTTTTTTTAGAGTATTAAATATTAATTTAAAAAAATTATGGTGCATTTAGAACACTTTAAAAAAATTACTCTCGTTAAAAATTCAACTTAAAATTAATTGTTTAACAAGTTAGACAATAGTTTAATACCAAAATTGTTTTGAACTTTCATCTTCATTGTACATTAAAAAAAATATTTAAATACTTGTCGTATACATTTTTCGCGTCGTGAAGTCCTTCTTATATACATACCTAGCAAGATCAGGCCATAAAAGAAAAAAATGATTGCTGTGTTTATAATAATTCTATAACTTTGACAATATTACTTTAATTTTTTATTTTTTGTCAAAGTTAAAAAATTAACATAAACATAGGATGACTTTTTTAAAACTTTCATGGCGTTATCTTGTTAAGTATGTATATAAAAAAGGCTTGACAAAGCGAAAAATTTATGCGACAATTATTTAACCATTTTTTTAAGTACAATGAGAACGAAAGTTCGAAACAATTTTGTTAATTGACAATGGTCTAACTTGTTAAAAAACTAACTTTAAGTTAAATGTTAAACGGCAATAAATTCTGTAAAGTGTTCTGAAACCACCATATATTTTTAAAAAAATTTAAATAATATTTAATACCCTTTTTAAAGTTTAAAGTGAGTGGGTATAACACCCTTCCACCGCGACCGATCGGTCTATTGTGGCTCACACCCTTTTATATTTAAAGCAATAACCCATTTAGTCATTTCGTGTAAATGTTCAAAAGGTACGCTTTATTAAATATGTTAGAGTGGAAAGAGTAGTAAGTATGGGTATTCCTCGTTCAGTATAAAAATAAAAATTTAGAAAAATGTTAAAAAACCTTTGCTTAAAGTTGTGCAAAAGAGGTTTTAATATGAAGAAACGTCAATTTAATAATTAGTTTTTTTTAAAAACAGCTAAAATTAGATATAGAATATGCTTTATTAGATATGATCAGAACTTAAGGTATCTGTACTACAAAGATACGGGAACATATGACTTTTATATTCCAAAGTAAGAATTACTGCATCGTTTCGGGTTAGAAACGTTGGAAAAGAGACGCAAGATTGCTAGTGTGGTATATTTACATACAATTTTGCATAATTTAATAGATGATGCTGATTTCTTGTCTTTGATAAAAATGAATGTCCCTTCCCATAACACTCTGAATACATTGACCTTTTATGTTAGTGCTGCACACACTAATAGTTTTTTTTAACTCGCCTTTGCAAAATATGTGCAGGACTTATAATAGTGTTCAGTTAAATTGTGATATTTTTTCCGTTAGACTTACGGCCGAGTGATGATCGCGTTGTTAAATTTAGCAATGGACTTAGCAAGTTTAGAATGTTTAACAAAACGTCATTGTCAGTGTTATTCAATTATTTTAGTAGGCAACCTGTCAAAATCTGACATTTTGTTAAACATTCTAAACCGTTGTTAACTTTTAACAATTGCTAAGTTAACAACGGTTTAGAATGTTTAACAAAATGTTAGATTTTGATAGGTTGTCTACTAAAATCATTGAATAACACTGACAATGACGTTTTGTTAAACATTCGAAACTTGCGAAGTCCATTGCTAAATTTAACAACGCGATCATCACTCGGCCGTTAGTGCATTAAAGAGACATCTTAGGGAGGTTATATTGTAAAAGTGTCTGTGATAATTGTAGAACTGTAATTATCTGTATAGCAAGACTGAATGATAAATGGAGGGGCATCACCATCACTCGCATGCTATTCTTTTGTTTTTGTTTTCGTTATTTTGAGTGGAAATTTTTCAGTATTTATTTTAATGGGTGTTTTTTAATGTATGCCAGTGAAGCTGGTGTTCTCCCTCAATTATAATAATTATAGTACTATTATTATAAATGAATCTCAACCTACTTTATAATAGGGTATATGGTTACCTGTTAAGTTTGTAAATAAATAAATAAATAAACTTCTCACAGACTTCTATAATATATAAGGAATCTTACTGAAGACGCTTTATCAACTTTTAGCGTTCTATTTGCGACACTAAAATTGTTACAAACTTGCTGTAAATAAAAGGACAAGTTGAATACATGTCACAGATACATTTAAATAATTTATCCCTCGATCTATTAGAAAAACTTATTTTTTTTTAATCAAAAAAGGTAAAAAAACACTTTCATTTTATAGTAAAATGCAGTAGACCTCATTTTTATGTTCCCCATGTGAATTAAAAAACTAAAATAAATTTTTCATTTTCTTAAATCCTGGTAGTTTTTCATTTTTATCTTTATTTTAATAAGTTTTAAAAAGAAACTGTGCAGAAAAATATAAATGAGATTCTTTAAATAAACCCTTCTATATCTCCCTTATTAACTTATTCATAACTCCTTTAAATTCGGGCTCAATTTATTCCCTTTTTGACTGTAAGATAAGGGCGCGAGGAAGCTGAATTCGTTCTTCTTTATCGCCTTTGACTTTGATTTTGTAGTTCCGAATTATGAATATTAAAATAGGGTGCGCCCTACCATTGCATATTAAACAAGGTAAAACTTTATCCTACACTAAATTGTCAACAGAAATTAAATTTAAAATTCTCTTTTAAATAGAACATTTACCAAATAGGTAAAAAGAAAAGGAACAAAATAAAAAAAATGAAAATACAGCGAGAAACTATTTAGTCATCCCACAACATTTTTTTTTTGTTTAAAAATATGGATCCTTAAACATTGGTTATATGATTTATTTATTCACTTATTTAAAACAAAATATGTTATAGTAGTAATTAATATGACCTATTTAACCATATATTAGCCCCTTGATAAGCAAAACTACCCACAATATAGAGTGAAAACAATCCACTAATTAAATTATTTTATTTCATATGATTACACATATTGGCACTTTTTTACGCCATTTGAACTATTTTCCTATTACGTTTTTGTAAATTTAGCTTTCCTAAGTTTAAGTAGACAAAAATGTCTTAAATATACATAATATACTTTATACATTATTGCACTGTTACTAAAGCTACGTTTATTAAAATTAAAAATTGCCTAAATAAAACACTCACCTTTAATATTGAATGTAATTTATATCTTCACACATTGACACTGTCTTAAAAAAACAACTGTTTGTGGGGTAAAATAAATAAAGAGGACTTCTTTATTATACATATTATATATCATAGAAATATATTTTTTATAAAATTCTTAAACTAACTGTACCTAACATTTTTTTGTTTCACAGACATAACAGTTGTTTATGTACCAAGGGTATTAAGTAGATGCTTATGCCCTGAGGGAAATACAGGCGCGGATCCAGCCCTCAAAAAAGGTTGTGGGCACAGCCACCTAAATATCGGCCAAGTGCAAATCGGAGTACTAACTCATTCATAAACAATTATGGACTAAGTGTTAAACGATTTTTTAAGTTGATATTTTTTACATCTTTAATCAAAACATTATCAGAAACTAGTAACATGTCCCGGCTTCACACGAGTGGATATTTATTTCTTATAGCTTTTGTTACTCACAATCAGTAAAAATCTAGTATTCTAACGGGCAAAAAAAATTAAAATTGGTTTAGTAGTTTTTGAGTGTATTTGTTACAAACATCCAAAAATACAAAACTCTTTATAATATAGTATAGTATACAGGGTGCTGGCAAAATTGACCGAATCCTTCATACCATGGTATGAAGTCTATGCTCTAAGGTCATGGACTTAGAGTTTAGACCATCAATCCGAGCAACTTTCCTTTCCAACTAATAAAAAAAAATCTACTTCCCATACAAAGTTAGCATCCGCAGCAGCAGCAGCTTTGTATAAAAAGTACAATTTTTTTTCCAGTAGGCATATGGTTTCGTTGGGAAGCTTAAAGTGTAAGCTTGAATTTGTATTTTATTTATTTACATATCTAAATAGTGTATAATATAGGTAAATTTTGAAATTACAAATTCAAGCTTAATGTAAAGATTATCGGGGATAGTTCAGTTAAATATACAATTTTAATTTATAATTTAGGCATTTATCTATACAACATACTATAGATTAATGCTTAAATTACAAATTCAAGCTTACGCTTCTTTTTTGCAAAAACATCTCTATGTATACTTAAGAGAGCTAGCCCCGATAATCTTTTCTGTGCCATTGAGGCGCGCAATCAAGATTTGATCCTACGAAGATCTTTCCGCGATAGCTACGCTGACCGGGAGTGTAACCAAACTTTGTAGAAAAATTTTTATGTTTGGATACAAATCTAGGTCGCACGCCTCAATAAGATTAGCTATCGACTCTGGAATGACCAAATTATCTTGAGATTTTTTTCCATTTGGTCATCCAGAGTCGGTATTCATTTAAAACTGTAGATTCATTATCGCTAATGAACTGACAGTACATGTGAAACGCTTTTTCACTTTTACAATATCGATATCCAAATTCCTGTCAATCGGGATAGGTATAAAAAGTCCCAAATGAAAGAGGTCGAGTACTTCCGGAGATAATCTGTCCTCCGAATCATTAATAGTTGAATCTAACGGAGGTATATATACTGATTTCCGAAAGTACTCTTTCACCGATTTTGCTCTGTCACCTCGCTGGCGGCGGCTTGGAAGTTTTATTGAAACGGCTGCGTTCCAAATTACGCACGTTGGTTGTAGCGTTTTTATCATTAGCCTATCGATCTCATCCGCGCCTGGTGCAATACACATCTATGGATACCCGTGGTGTATACAAACTTTTTGTTATACTAGTTCATTATTATGTTTTTATTGCTTAGTTTCCAACATTATTCTAATGCACTCTATACCCGTGCGGGCATAAAGTGCACTTTACGGCCCGCGCGGGCATAAAGTGCTTGGGCAAGAAATAAACAGGTAAAAAAGCTTTTAATCTTAAGGTCAACGTTCATCATAAATTGCTGTTATTAGATCGACCGTATTTACTTTTTGTAATTTCTGTATGATATATTTAATTTTTATTTTAGCTTATTAAAAATGACTAATCATACATTATATATATATATATATATATATATATATATATATATATATATATATATATATATATATATATATATATATATATATATATATATTTTATAAAAATTAAATTTTTGGTTTTTAAAAAATTCTTTAAAAAAAGGATCCCCCCAAATTTTTCGTATTGGGCGCGCAAAAATTTAAAACCTGGATCTTTTCCCAAAGTCGTACCGGGAGTGAAAAATTTGAAAAAAATTTTTTTTTTTAAAAATTTTGGAAAAATTGGTCCCCCCAAAATTACTATCGTTTTAAAAAATTATTTAATTTTTTTTATTTTCCCCAGAGGTATTTTTTTAAAAGAAATTTTTTTAAAAAAAAAATGTCTTTTTTTTTTAAATACGAAAAATTTTAAATGGGTGGTAAAAACCCAAAAAGGGCCTATTCCCGGGGAAAAATCGTCCTCCGGGAATTTTTCCCATTAATGGTTTGAAAATTTTTAAAAACCCCTTTTTAAAAAAATTTTTATTTTTTTAAAAATTTATTTTTAAAAATTTTTTTGGGGAAAAATGAAATTAATTTTTAGCTTTTTACTTTAAAACCTTGGGATTTTTGGGGGGGGAAAATTTTGGGGAAAAATTTTAAAAAATTTTTTTTAAGTCTTATATTTTTTTTTTAAAAAAATTTTTTAAAAATTTTTTTTTTTTTAAATTTTTTTTTTTTCCCCTAAATAAAAAAAAAAATTTTAAAAAAAATTTTAAAAAATTTAAAAAAAATTTTTTTTTTTTAAAAAAAAAAAATTTTAAATTTTTATTTTAAAAAATTTTTTTTTTTTTATTAAAATTAAAAAAATAAAAAAATTTTAAATTTTTTAATTTTTTTAAATAATAAAAATATATTTTTATTTATAATATTATTTTTTTAAAATTTTAAAAAAAAAAAAAAAACTTTTTTTTTTTTAATTTTAGGGAATTTTTCCTGGGGAATTTTAAAATTATTTTAAATTGGGGCAAAAAATACAAAAAAAAAATTTTTTTTTTTTAGGAAAGATTTTTAATTTTTAATTATTTATAAAAAAAATTTGAATTTTTTTTTTAAAAATTTTTTAAAAATTTAAAATTTTTTAAAAAAAATTTTTAATTTAAAAATTTTTAACCCCAAAAAAATTTTTTTAAAAATTTTTTACAATTTAAAAAAATAAAACAAAAAATTTTCCTTAAAAATAAATTTTTTAAAAATTCCTAAAAGGTTTTTTTTTTTAAAAAACCCCCAAAAATAAAAAAAAGGGGGTTTTTTGGGGAAAAATTTTTTTCCCTAAAACCATTTGGGGTTTTAAATCTTTTTGCTTTTTACAAAAAGGATTTTTTTATTGAAAAATTTTTTAAAAAGGAAACCCCCTTTTTTTTTAAAAATTTTTTTTTTCCCCGTCAAAATGAGCCACTAAAAACAGGGTTTCCTTTTTTAAATTAAAAAGTTATTTAAAAAAAATGTGTGCCAAATTTGGGAATTTTTTTTCACTCTGTATAATTTAAAAAAAAACTTTTATGTAGTAGTTAACTTAAACCTTGGGGCTAAACAAAAATTTTTAAATTGAGCAGCTCGTTATATGTTACAGGGTGAAAAAAAAATTTTAAAAATTTTGGTCTGTTTTTTTAAATTTTTAAATTTCTCAAAAAGGGTAAAATTTTGGGGGGAAAAAATAACAATAACTCACCTTTTTTGGTTAAGGGATCAAAAAAAATAAAGAAATATGGGGGTTTCCCATAAGAAAAAAATATAATTTTTTATATGTATTTTTTTTGGGGGGCCCCCCCCGTATATTTAAAAAAAAATTTTGAAATATGCCCCCTCATGGACCCACATGGACCGTGCAAAAATTTTTTTTTCCCCCCCCTCGTTTTTTTTCCCTAAAAAAACCAGGAAAAAAAGTGGGGGGAAATTTTATATATACACTTGTTTTTTTTCTCAATTATGGTTAGAAAAGGAAAAACGATGCCAGATATTGTTCTGTTGCACTAGAAGTATTAAGTCAGGACTTTGCAAATTTGTAGAGTCGTCAAAATTATTGTTTGCTGTAAAAATATTATTAATTTTCAAAACAACAGAGATCACTTAAATTTATTTATTAAATGTAGGCCAATAAAACCTTTAATTAAATAAACGTATTTCTTTTACTCCGAAATACTCGTAAATGATAATTTGTAAAGAATTTTACGTGCAAATAATGTACTAAAAATAAATCTGTTTATCTCCACATTTCTAAAAATAATTAAAAATCTATTTATAGAAAATTGTAAAAAATACTATTCTAGTTAGCTATTCGACTCGTTAGAACAACAAGGAAATTGTAATCGGAACACCAATAAAAACCCAATCAGGACTTCGAAGGAGTAATTTTAGCGCATCCTGAAATCGCGAAAACAACTTTGTTGCCTATAAATCTAACTGGTGGGTCCAGTACAGTGGCGGACTAAGAACCATTTTCTGTAGATTTACTTTTTTTAATATTACTACTTCCCAAAAATTAATACGAGGAATCTACATCAGATAAATTAAACTTTGGGTCCGCGGTTATAGTTTTTTTTTTATTTATGGTACGTGTTATTATTGTATATAATTGAATGCGATGACCAAAATAATAATTTTTATGCTTGGGTTATTTGTAATATTTTGCAAATATTTCACGTGTCAAAGTTTTAAAAACAATTGTTTGAAATAATGGTTTTAAAAAAAAACTGTAAGTTTGGAACACCATCATTACCCTTTTTTTTTTTTTTTTAAAAAAAAATTTTTTACACTATCAACAAGGTTTTAAAAAAATTTTAAAACTTGTTTAAAGGTTTTTTTCCAACGGGGGAAAAGGGAAATTCCAAAATTTTGGGGTAATTATTGGCTTTTACATTTTTAAAAAAAAAAAAAGGAACTTTTAAAAAAAATTGAAAACCTTCCAAGTTTCAAAAAATTTTAAAAACCCCAATCTTTAATTTTTTAATTAAATGTAATTGCAAAATTACCAAATTTTGGGGTTCCCCGGAAAAAAACCAAAAGACACCAGTGAAATAAATATTGTCCCTGACATAAAAAAAAAGGCAAAAAACCCAAAAAAAAAATATGAATTAAACAGTTCTAGAGAAATTTTCTAAAATGTTTTAGTTTATTTCCCCAAAACCAACCCTTTCCTTTTAAATTTTTAAAAAGTATTGTCGGGGGAAGTTCGAGAAAAAAAAAGGCCCGTAATAAATAATTGTAAATTTTTAAATTTTTGGATATCGAAAATAGAGCCGAAAAAGAGAACAGAAATTTTTATTCTACTGAGGGGGGAAAACAAAGGGGTTTTTGTACGGGGTTTTTTGGGAAAAGTAAAAAAAACATCATAAAAAAGGTATTCGCACTTTGAAAAACACAAATTTTTTGGTATAAATTCAAAAAACATCAAGGCTACAAAAAAGGGATAAAAAAAGCGAAAAATGGCATTTTTTTTTTTAAACGATGAAAGAGCAAATAACGATAAAAATTTTTTTAAAAATATTTGTTTAAATTGACCAAAAAAACCATTGTTTTGTTCATATTTTTTCACAATATCGAAAAAAAAAAATGTATTCGTAAAAATTTCGGACCCATTTTTATTAATCCCTTTTTTTTAACTAAAACCCCGACAGCAGAAACCTATTAGAACTTATGTCAAAATAAAATTTGGGCCCCCCCCTTTGGGGAAAAGTTTTTCCCCGGTTTGGGAAATCAAATGATCTGGTACCAAATTTTATTATGCCCGTATGGTTGAGACCCCCCAAAAACTTTTTTAAGGCAATATTGGTCCACCGTACCGGATACTTTGGCCAGCCGGACCCCCATCTTTCCGAATGACTTTTTTTTGTGGGGGGACTTAAAAAGTGTCATTAAAAGTTTAAAAATTTGGGAAAAACAATTCAAATTGAAAATTTTTTTTCGGGTTGGGGAAATTATTTAATTTTTGGGGGTTTTTTAAATTTTTTTAAACTTTTTTGAATTTTTTTTTTAAAAAAATTATTTTTTTTTATTTTATTTTTAACCCCTAAAAAAAAAAAATTTCCTTTTTTTTCTTTTTTTAAAAAATTTTTTATTTATTATTTTACCGAATTTTCTAAATCGTTTTTTTAAAACCAAAAATTTAAATAAATTGAAAAAATTTTTGATACTGCATTGGTTTTAAAAACCCCAGTATGTAAAAATTTTTTTTTAAAGCTCGATATAATAATTTTTTATTAAATTTAATTTTTTAAAATTTAAATAAAAAAAGGTTTTTTAAACAAATAATGTTAACGTGTCTTTTAATTTGAATGTAATGGTTTTTAGATTAATTGAAAAAAAATTTCCCTTTTATTCGGCTGTACGTCAGATTTGACAAAGCCCTTTAAAAAAAATTTTTTGCTGGTGGCTGGTTCTATTTTTTTACCTGAACCGAAAATTTGGAAAATTTTTTAAATTTCATTTAATTGAATAAAAATTAAATTCGCTTATTAAAAAATTTTAAACTTGGCACAAGGGTTTTTTAATTGGTCTCTTTTTAAAAATTTATTACATTTTTTTTTAAGGGGGCCCCAAAATTAACCCCTTAAAATTTACATGGGATTTCCTATCTCAGCTCGGCGACGCACCACCCGGTATAACTCTTATAACATTGCCTTGGACGTAAAATAGAGGAACTTTATTTCTCTTTCCTAATTTTTCTTGCGTTTTATTAACGAAATATAGTTTTCTGTGTTGTACATTTATTAGTTTCATTTTAAACCCTAATGGTAAACTGGCAATAGGTGCGTTTTGTATATACACCATCTTAATGAATCATACAAAAAAACTTAATGATAATTCGGTCCTGTCTTGATTAAAAGAATCGTTTATTTATAATCAACGGTTGTACTAGTATTTTTGTTTACGGTGTCATTTAAGATAGAAATCCACGTGATTTTTTTTAGTCACAAAAAAAATTTGGGACCAAGGGGGGTCTCACCGGGTTGACAATTATAACTGGCTACGTCGTTTTGACTTTTGGTCTACATTTTAAATTGTTTTCCATTTTATGGTATCATTTTATTTATAGATGGTTATTTTAATATAAAAATAAGTACATTATATTTTTTATTTAAGTAAAAGTAATAGTGTGGGTAAAAATACAAAAATCGACTAAGAATACCTTTTTTGTGCCGAAATCATGGTGGTTATATTATTTGGTGCTAAGCTTACTAAGATTTTACAAACAAAAAATTCGGAGCATAATATACTAGGCACAAACCCTGTATGTAACGTCCTTGAAAAAATGTATGTAATTTTGAAAATCAGCTACATGAAGGGTTTGAAAATAAACAACCTTGCCTAATTCAGCTGGCCTACCTTCAACGGTCCCAGGAATAATACGTAAACGGGACTTTGAAGGTCATTCTTCGGAGGACTCCAGCCATCTTAGGATGCATTTTTGGAGGCATGTTTATATGAACTTTTCTATATATTTTGGGACGTACAATAAGTCCTAGAAATATTATTTACTAACTTTAGGACACCCTGTATATATTTATATACGGTTTTAAGATAATTTTTGGTTATTATGATTTGCTGTTTAAGTGTTTTACTTTTACTTATATTTAATACAAATGTCAATTATGAAAATAAATGTTATTATTGCTAATAGCTTAAAAAAATTTCTGTAGAGACCAGCAGAAAGATGAAAATTAAAGCGGTTAGCAATTACTATTAGCGTAGGTATTATTTATTCAAATTTAAAACACTTAAAAAACATCTTGACCTGTCAATTTCTTTATTTTGTTGCATATAAAAGGGAGTAATTATGACTTTTAGGTTATTATGTAGTTTCTGAAATTAACCTAGAATTTAAGAGTATAACAAAAAAAATGTTATAAAAATGTGGTTTTTTGTTTTAAAAGATATTACGGCAGCTCTGTAATGAATGGGTTTTAGATTGAAGACTGTGGATTCTGGACATAAAAATAATGCGATTTACCAAAAAAAGGTTTTAATAAAGTTGGTATAAGATTTTTTTTAAACAAAAAAAATCAAAATAACTAGTTTTTATTTCTTGTCTTTTAAAAAAATTCATATGGTACTATGTAGTTAGCCCTACAGAGATTTTTTTCGATCATATGTTTTTTACTAATTACCGCATTTCAATTAAAAAAAAATAATAGAGCTAATCATTTTAATTATAAAGGGTATATTATATTCATAGCGATAAAGTATTCATTTTTAGGCTATTTAAAATTTAATTTTCCACTACATTTACACAGTTATATGCTTATTTTTATTTTATAATTTTTAAATAACCGACGACATTTAGCTTAAACATCTTAAACATTTAAGCATTTGTAAAAGTCAAATATTAAAATAAGTATCTACTTAAATTAATGTAATTCATAATGTTTTTTTGGCGTAGGAAATAACAAAAATATTATAATTTTGGATTATTTCGCAATTTATATTATACACTAAAATATTTAATTGAGGGTGTGCCAAATTTACATGTCTTGGCATATCTTTTATATGGAATAGTGATTATAGTATTTAAATGAAATATTTAGAAACCGTTCATTTACTAATTTTTTATTTCCTTGCTATAAGGGAAGCACGGCAATCGCAAAAAAATGTAGCTTTAGAGTTTGCAAATATTACCACATTTATGTTTCTGGTTTGATTTCGTATACATAATTTGGCATCACAGTGTATTTTGTATTCGCAAGGAAAATTTTGGGAAAAAATATTTGATAGTATTTTGATTTTTTAGACAAACGAACCGTGTTAAAAATTAAATATCAAAGTAAAACTTGAGGAATTTCAGTGGTCATTTGATTAGCAGAACTAGTTTTATTTTTGACGATTCAACAAGCCTTGTATATACCAATTTATAATATAAACTTATGGAAATAAAATGACCACTATCCTAACTGCTGTAGCTTAACAAAAAAAATATGTACCTTTAAAAGTTGTTTTCCCTAGCCCTGTTTTAAAATGAATTTTAAAATAAGTTGCATATTTGCGTTGCCTCTTTTATAAACTTTATTTTTCTTATGATATATATATATATATATATATATATATATATATATATATATATATATATATATATATATATATATATATATATATATATATATATATATATATATGATCCAATCATAGTAGTCACTGATCATATAATATATAAATATAATGATTATTATTTGGTCATTATACTTATGATTCACTATTACAAAGTGAGTATATGTACGAGATAAATAATTTTTGGGGCGATCGTTTATTTATGACTATTACCGTCTATAAAATCATTTATTTATAGTTTGCATTAATGCATGATTTTTATTAATAATTTAAGAAGAATAACCAAAGTATTTAAAAAAACAATTTTCACTTCTGTAAAATGACACCTGTCAAAAATATGGCCCAACGAGTGTGGTGGCAAGTCCGTTCCTGACTTTCCTGACTATGTAAATCATTTACTGTACGAAAATCAGCATAAGTAGCCAAAAAGAGGCAAAGCTTTCACATATTTACTTTTAATTAAGGTTTTTTAATTTTTTTGACCTGCTTAAACGTGTTATACAATACTTTTCCGAAATTTTTCCGAAAACAGATAATTTTATCGAAACAAATGTAAAGTATTTTTTCTTAAAGAAGAATAACTAAAGTGTTTAAAAAACCAATTTTCACTTCTGTAAAATGACAGCTGTCAAAAATATGGCCAACGAGTGTGGTGGCAAGTCCGTTCCTGACTTCCCTGACTTTGTAAATCATTTACTCTACGAAAATCAGCATGAGTAGCCAAAAAGAGGCAAAACTTTCACATATTTACTTTTAATTAGGGTTTTTAATTTTTTGGACCTGCTTAAACGTGTTATAAAAACTTTCTGAAATTTTCAAAACGGACAATTTTTTGAAACAAATGTAAAGTACCTTTTTTTAAAGAAGAATAACCAAAGTATTTAAAAAACCAACTGTAAAATGACACCTGTCAAAAATATGGCAAAACGAGTGTGGTGGCAAGTCCGTTCCTGACTTCCCTGACTATGTAAATCATTTACTGTAGTATGGTTTTATGTGTCGTTATGGCCACTATAACATATTAAAATTTTAATAAATTATACACGTCGGTTTAAAAGTTAGAAACAAAAAAGTAAATGATTAAGTACCCCTCCCTTTGGGACTCTGTATCTTCGTTAGGGGGCACTTTAGGAAAAAAAATCATGACAAATTACGGTTAATTTGACCTCCTTTTGAATATTATAGTGTTTTAGTTTAAAACTTTGTACTTGTAAGCTTGTCATTAGAATGTAAACATTGACATTTGTCAGGTTGTTTGCCTAAAACCAAATATATCCTGGAGAAAATTTAAGAATAATTATAGTTTCAAAATTTAACAACAAAACCATTCTGAAAATATTGGAACTAACCCAGATATTAATTGACGATTAATGATCTTAACCCCTAACATTAATCGCTCTTATTTGTTAGATAGTTGTTAGTTGCGCCAATGGTTTAATTTTTGGCAATGTATCAACAAAACAATGTATCAACGGAGGTGATTAGTCAAATTATTCGTAGTCCAAAATAGCAATTGTTTTACTTACTTATTTTAATTGCATTACTTTGAGATATCCGAAACTTTTGTTTAACTCGCAGTTTTTTATGTTTGAACATCTATCTTATGCCAACGATTTAAACGCATTTAATTTGTAGTGATTTGTCCAAAAAGAAAATAACGAAATTAAAGAATTATTAAGTATTTTCGTAGTTTCAGTAATTATTTACTAAAACACTTTATTGGTGGTGTGCCAAAAATGCATGCATTTAACATCTAACCATTAGGAAATAGAAAACAAAATATAATCGGGAAATAAAAATGTGCTGTTTAAAAATATGAAGCGTTTTTAAGCGAATTAATAATCTGCCTAACAATTTATTAATAAAAAAGTCTGATGTGGACTTTAGTTAGGTTAGGTCCTTTGGTACAGTTGTACTGTTGTACATCTACAATACAACTGTTAATATGAAGTAGTTCCTTGGTAACAATTTTGAGATTGGTGTAACAAAGATGCATGCATTTAACATCTAACTATTAGAAAATAAAAAACAAAATACAATTAGAAAATAACTGCTGCTTAAAAATATTTACGGCCGAGTAATGATCGCGTTGGTAAATTTAGCAATGGACTTAGCAATTGTTAAAAGTTAACAACGGATTAGAATGTTTAACAAAATGTCATTGTCAGTGTTATTCAATGATTTTAGTAGGCAACCTGTGAAAATCCGACATCTTGTTAAACATTCTAAACCGTTGTTAACTTTTAACAATTGCTAAGTCCATTGTTAAATTTAACAACGCGATCATCACTCGGCCGTAAGTGTTTTTAGGCAAAATATATGCTTTACTGCACTGTGCAAAAGAAAATAACAGGAGGGCTTATAAAAACAAGGGGATCTTCATAATAACAGACAGCCAGGCATCACTAGGGGCACTTGTAAACCCCAAGGTAACGTCCAAGCTAACATCGGAATGCCAAAAAGAACTGGACGTCCTAGGAGAGCGCAACAGGGTAACTCTCCTGTGGGTACCAGGACATTCGGGCATAGCAAGGCAACGAAAAAGCGGATGAGCTGGCAAGACAGGGATCATCCACACCATACTTTGGACCAGCACCCGCCCTTGGAGTGACCAAAACCACAGTACAAGGGCAAACTAGGGAATGGATCCAAAAACAAGGACGAGGAATACTGGGGAAGCTTCAGTAGAATAAGATATGGAAAAAGCTTCATAAGGGGCCCATCCAAAAAAAAAAAACACAAAGGAAGAACTACTAAGGCAAAGTAGGTAAAGACTTCGCATAACAGTAGGGCTGCTACCAGGGCACGATAACCCGAGAGGACACCTGCACAAGATATGCTTATATAATGAGGACCCAAGTTGCAGAATGTGTGACGAGGGGGAAGAGACAGCCTACCATATCCTGTGCGAATGTGAAGCATTGAATCACAAAAGGCAGGCATTATTTGGGCAACCGAAAATGGGCCCACAAAAATATATTAATAGTGTAGTTAATTTCTTAACTAACTTTGTAGAGATTTCACCTAACGAAAATATATTAACCAACCAGTCTTAGGGTTATAAAGACTTGTAGAAAGAACAAGACTAATGGGAGGATTGCTATAAAATATAATAAGAGATTTGGATCAAAAAGCCGAGGTGGCTGCGCTGCCTCCGGTAATAAATCTAGACGGCTCCCAGGGAAGAAGAAGAAAAAGAAGATGAAGGGAAATTATAATCTGCTTAACAATTATTAATAAAATAGTCCGAGGTGGACTTTAGTTAGGTCAGGTCCTTTGTAGTTGTTGTTTCTAGATAACAATTTTGAGACCCTTGACCCTAGAGACTTGATCTATACCGAAATTGGTGTGAGAGGATTCTATTTTTGAAGATAATACTTGGGTTTTTAGGAAATATAATGATAGAAGACAGGAGAAGGCACATGATTTGTCATTGTTCATGAACAAAATTAAGAGGGATTTATTGAAAATGCATCTTTAATTTCAAAACGCAATAAAACAATAGGAAGCTGACCTAATAAAAATATAAACAATAAAAATTTTGACGACTAGTTTATAAATTGCTTAATTTCATATTTAAAGGAACCAACCCTTATCACATTGGACCATGCATCAAGGTATCATAGTTGACTGGAAGTACAAATTCCTTTACAATGCTGTACCAAAAACATACTTTTAAAATGGCCTATAAATGGAGAAGATGTGGATTAAAATTTCCTAAAAAAAAGTATGAAAAATTGTTTATAAAAGTAAAATACCTAAAAAAATATCATTTAGATAATTATGGTTCGGATGCTTTTTTTTATTGCTTTATGATGGTCATTATTATCCTTTCAAAAGTATTCCACAATATTGGGAATTAGTTTTAAATTTATTATGGGTAATTAAATACGGTTAATTGTTTATTAGATGTAATTAATAAGTGTAATAAAAATGGAGGCTTTATAATTTAGAAAAGATTTTATTTATTTTTTTGGGTTTACTGTGATGGCTGTGATGCACTTATTATAAGTAAATTTAAATATTTAAATTAATACCACTTTAAAATTACTCCTTAGATACAAAATACAATTTTATCTTTCCTTCTATGTAGGAAAAATCAAATTACAGATCCAAAGTGCCAAAACGGTTACAATAAACGTTATACTCACTTTTAAAGTCAAGACACATGAAAACAAACACTATCTGTACAAATATAGACACTTAAGACACCCATGGTACGTTAGTACTTAGGCCTCAGCTTTCGTGGACTTTCCAAAGATTAAAAAAGCCATTCAAAAAATTCCAAGTTATAAAATGTCACTTTCAAAGTATTTTAGATTATGAAAAACCAATTTTCCAAATTCTAATGCGTTAAGTAACTAGAAATTTAAATTTAAATTTGTTTATTCCGCTGGGGTAATATTTTTAAACAGTAAAACAGTCCAAAATTATACTTGTGTTCTAAACAAGCCACTACAATTTGACATAAGTTAAGTGTTTCGTCAAAATTTGTATGTCTTAAAAATAATTTTAAACACTTAAAAAAAAGCCAATGACAAATCGGTCAGCTCTTTTAAGATTAAAAAAAATTAATTGAAACCATTTAAAACATAAATAATAATTTAAATTCAAATTATTTAAATTTCAGTCTAAAAATTTCTAAAAATATTGTTTCAGTTAATTTTTATATTTGGCGGTAAACCCCAAAGACTGCTTTAAATAAATTAATCCGCCAGAATAATAAAGAACCATAACGTATATTACAAACCCATATGTAAATTTATTAAATGTTTTAGTTGAAGGAATACCAAAAAGTGGTTTATACAACAGTACTTTTTACGAAAGTTTTAGATATGACGTTTAGAAAAAAACTGACGATCGTAAACTAGAAAAATCAAACATAATATTTTTTTGTATTTTACTAAAAAAATAAAATCTTTGCGTTTTTTCCATTTCAAAAATATATAACATAATATATCTAAGATTGAATAAGCAGTTTTGTAATAATTCGACTTTAAATTTTTATTTTATATTTTATATGCAATGAAGCACCCCTCTTTAGGTCTAGTAAGCGGTGAAAACCAAACAGAACTTCTATGTTGGATCCCGCTTGGCCAAGGATGACAGGTAACAAAATAAATGAATTGGTATGAACAACACAGTGCATACACGTTATTATAGTAGTAGTAGGTAATATATTTTTTTAAGTACAAAATACGTCAATTTATTTGTTTTATCTGTCGTCATCCTTGGTCAAGCTGAATTCCACATAGAAGTTCTGTTTGGCTTTTACGGCTTACTAGACCTAAGGAGGGGGCTTCTTCTTCTTCTTCCCTGGGAGCCGAGCCGTCTTGATTAACTACCAGAGGCAGCGCAGCCTCATGGGCTTTTTGTGCCTAATCTCCCATTGTCTTTTATATCAATCCTCCCATTAGTCTTGTTCCTTGTACAAGTCTGTATAACCCCGAAACTGGTTGGTTGATATATTTCTGTAGGCTGATTTCCGGTTGCCCAAATAATGCCCGTCTTTTGTGATTCAATGCTTTACATTCGCACAGGATATGGTAGGCTGTTTCTTCCCCCTCGTCGTACATTCTGCAACTTGGGTCCCCATTGTATGAGCCCATCTTGTGTAGGTGTCCTCTTAGGTTATCATGCCCTATTAGCAACCCTACTGTTATGCGAAGTCTTTTCTCTACTTTGTCTGGGTAGTTCTAAAAGCTTTTTTCATATCTTATTCTACTGAGGTTTCCCCAGTATTCTTCGTGTTTGTTTCGGATCCATTTTGGTCACTCCAAGGGCAGGTTTTGGCCCAAAGTATGGTGTGGATGATCCCTGTCTCGCTAGCTCATCCGCTTTTTCGTTGCCTTCTATCCCCGAATGTCCTGGTTTCCACAAGAGAGTTACTCTTTGCGTTCTCCCAGGACTTCCAATTCTTTTTGGCATTCCCATGTCAGCTTGGACGTTACCTTGGGGTTTACTAGTGCCCCTAGTGACGCTTAGCTGTCTGTTATTGTGCAAATCCGCTTGTTTTTATAAGCCCTCCTGTTATTTTCTTTTCCACAGTGCAGTAAAGCATATATTTCTTTTTAAAATATAGAACTGTGTGTTCCTAGTAGAATGGAGAATTGTCAATTCCTCATCTCACTGTACACGCCCGGTCCAGTTCCCTATTCGGTTTTGGAACCATCCGTATACCAGATGATGCCTCCAACCGTGCCGGGGAGATCGGGTTGCTGCCACTCACTTCGATCTGGAATTTTTACCTCGAAGTTTTTGTTGAATGAGTATTGGGGAATCATCTGTTCTGATCTCTCGTCCAGGATGTTGCCGCCAATCTGACTTTTTATGTTGTTGTGTCTCAAACTAGCGTAGACACCAGTTAGTTTCTGTTGCAGTCGGAAGTAGCTCATTCTTGCCTCTCCCATCACTATAAGGTTAAGTGGTGGAAGGTCTAAGAGACATTCCATGGCTGCTGTTGGGGTTGTTTTAATTAAGGAGGGGGCTACAAAACTTAAACATAGGAATTTTAGATACTTTTAAAAATGGTAAAAATGCGAAGATATTATATTTTCAATAGAATACAGGGTGTTCCATTAAAAAAATAATATTATTCCCGATTTTTCTATTTTTTGATCGTTAGTTGTTTTTTTAATATAATATCTGAAATTTGCATAAAAAAATCTAAAACTTTTGTATTAACCACTTTTTTGTATTTTTTTAAATAATACCTTAAAACATACCAAATTATAAGTTAAAACCCTGTACGGCAAAAATTAGTCCTGGTGTACGCCAATCGTAGTTATTATAGGTCTGTTTATTATTCAGAAATATTTTACACTATTTTACACTTTTTGTACACGTCTAGTCCTAAAATACACTCTCCGTAAAAGCGCTTACGTAAAAAAGTGTATAATAGTGTACACTATTTCTAAATAACCAGCGGACCTAATAATAGAACATGCTTTTGTGCAAAATTATCATTAGTTCTGATGTATCTGTGCAATATTACAAATAACTGGACTGTAGGATTAAAACAGCAGGTTTCGATAATTAAGTAAGTTTTACGACGATAATACCAATGAATAGCTATATGATCGAAAGGTTTTTAGCATTCAAAATGGACGGAAACTAAAAAAAAAACAAAGTAATTATGCATGGATATCACGTTGCGACATTTTTGACAATCAAAAAATTTAATATACTTTATGTCCATGTCCTTTTATGGTATATCTCAATTTCATTTTGAAATGTCCTTTGAATGTTAGTAACTAAAAAGAGAACAAAGGATGTATTTCATGATTACTCCGCACAGAAAGATCGAAACAAATTGAGTTTACCGCATAGGGAAAATTGCATATATGCATATATGAATGCATACGCTATTTGCAAGCGAAATTTTTAATTTTATTTAAAACTTTGCAAATGTAATATTAATAATGAACTATTAGAAAATTAAAATCAATTTAGAAAGTTGAAACGTAGTGCTCTTTATTAAAGTCTGATTTGTAGTATTTTGGGCAGGGGCAGAGAGAGAACTAATAGTCCAATTATTATAGATTTTTTTTTTGTAATTAATGTTAACAAATATCTGTGCCCATGATTTGAATACTTAGATTATAAATCAAATCCAACAATTTTTAGTACTTTTTTTTACAATAATTATTTGGCCTTTCTTTTTAAATATAACAAAAACTACTGGCCATATCACTTTACTCATAAAAGACCGTTTGTAGAGAATTCAAAAACCTACAACACGGTTTTCAAAAAATCTCGATCCAACCATTTTTCACCGCGAAAAGCCGGAAAAACGCTTAAAACAGACCTTTTTTCAAAAATTCGTATCTCCGTTAAATTTCAATATTACGGCATGATTTTCTGGAAAATGATAGTCAATAACATAAACTTTAAGCTGCCAGAAGATAAAAATTGTCACATTAATAGTTTTTATTTAATCGCACTATAAACAAATTAGGCCCTTATCTTGCAAGTGCCGTCAATATTAGGCAAATGGTCCGATTTGAATTTTTAAAACGGCTTTTTAAAGTTGAGATTAAAAGCTAAAAATTGTATATCTCAAATTTTCATATAAGTTTGGAGAACATTGTAAAAATGCTTGTAAACCTAGCGCGTCGAGCGAAAATTCGCGACCAAGATCAGTACGTCTCGGTCGCGAAGTTTCGCTCGACGCGGTAGATTTACAAGCATTTTTAACAATGTTCTCCAAAATTATATAAAAATGTGAGATATACAATTTGTACCGTTTAATCTCAACTTTGAAAAGCCGTTTTAAAAACTCAAATCGGACCATTTGCCTAATATTGACGGCACTTGCAAGATAAGGGCCTAATTTGTTTATGTGCGATTAATTAAAAACTACTAATGCGACAATTTTCATCTTTTAGCAGCTCAAAGTATATGGTATTGACTAACGTTGTCCAAAAAATTAGCCCTTAATATCAAAAATAAAAAAAGATACGAATTTTTGACAAAGGTCTGTTTTAAGCGTTTTTCCGGCTTTCCTCAGTAAAAAATGGTCGGATTAAGATTTTTCAAAAACCATTTTGTAGGTTTTTGAATTCTCTACAAACGGACTTTTATGAGTAAAGTGACAGTTGTTATATCAAAGAAAAAAACGAAAAAAGGCCCTTTTTTAATAATTATTGTTTAAAAAAATTACTTGAAAACAAATTGGTTGGATTTTTTATTTTAGTAATCTACAGGTTATTCTGGAAGTCATGAAGCGGTCCGATATCTGTCAACTACTACAAAAATGACGTTTTTCTTGCTATAATGATTGGACTATAATATTAGATCTCAGTACATGAAGGGGGAGAGATTTTTGGATAGGAACTTTGCCCTCATTTTATGTAAGTGTTTATGGTGAGATTACTTCTAAAACACTCATGACCTCAAAAAGTCTGGCTCAATTAAATTGCAAAATTTTAAAATAGCATTACATATACGATATAGCCACGCCGTGCCGGGCGTTCCAAATAAAAATGTGCAGTTCTTAGAATTTTTTATTTTTTTGGGTCCTAAAACCTAATTTTATATCAATTTCAAGTTTCTGCGTCCTTAAAAAGTGTCCCATAATTTTAACGAGTCAATAAGTATGTCAGTCAGTGAATCACTAGTAAAATGGAAGGCGATTTTAAAAATCGAATATTTCAGAAATCACTTGACATACCTTTTTCAGTTTTTTCCAGGTAATTAGAAAAATTATTTAAAAACATACCAAATGTCATACCCTGATGTAAAACAGAGCTGGGTAGGAATCGAATACTTTCGGAATCAAATCCGGGAATCGATTCCTTTTTAAGGATCCGGAGGCTGGAATCGATTACTTTTTAAAAATAGGATTCGTAGTCCGGATTCGTTATATAATTTTACAACGATTCGGAATCGATTCGATTTTGGAAGGATCCGATTCCAAAAAGGATTCGATTTCTTATATTTGTAATCCGCCATTTATAATTTCCAAATTTTTACCCAACAGTCCTAATTTCCCAAAATTCTTATATCCCGAATCTAAGGCAATTAAAAATGCCAAAATCCGCCATTTTACATCATAAATTTTACTTGCATTTATGTTTAAAGTTCTGATTGCTTGATCTTCATAATTTTTGCTATCCTTGAGATAACCCTGAGGGACTTTTAAATAGGACATTTAATTATTTCTATTCAGGATGTCATCCAAAAATGAATGTGAAATTTTGGTAATTTTTTACTTACCGGGCCCACGGCCGATTTTATTGAAATTTTGTATACAGGGTTTTTTTGGGGCGGTGATCACGAATCTAAAGTCAAATTTTGTCGGTTTTTGAGTTATAACACCCCACTCGAACCTAACCTGCAAAACTTTCCTAAAATTCCTCCGTCTTAAAACTGATTACACCCAAAATGAAAGATTTTATGAAAATACACTTATTATTCTATAAGATAAATTTAATTTTACCTTCATTTAACAAATATTTTTAATAAAAAAAGCACAACAAACACTTCTCATAAAAATGTTTCAATTTAAAAATTGTCAACACAATTGTCTAGAGATTTTAGACTGTTTTATGTTGATACGCCATGGACCCGCGAAACCATTGAATGGCCTACTTTATAAATTTGAATTATTTTTATTTTGCGCGATTTAAATTTAAAAAGTAAGCGCATTTAATTGTTTCGCGAGTCCCTGGTGTACCAACATAAAATTGTCTAAAATACCAAGATAATTTTGTTGACATTTATTAAAGAAACATATTATTTTTTGAAAAGCGCTTTTTGTGCTTTTTTTATTAAAAATAATTGTTAAATAAAGGTAAAATTAAATTTATCGTATAAAATAATAAGTGTATTATAGTAAAATCTACCATTTTGGGGTCATTTTATAAGGACTTTAGAGTTGGAAATTGAGGTTAGGTTTGAGTGGGGCGTTATATTTAAAACTAGCGAGTCCGACAAAATTAAACTTCAGATTCGTGATCAGCACCACACAAAAACCTATATACAAAATTTCAATAAAATCGTCCGTGGGCCCGGTAAGTAAAAAATTATCGAAATTTTAATACATTTCTATATTCCGTAAGCAAAAAAAATATTTTACGGTACTGGTGAAACTTCGTGTAAAATTGTAATAAAAGGACCTATTTATATTATGTCACTTAAGGTTGTCTCAAGAATCACTTTTAAAAACACTATGAAAATATAGCATCGCAAGTTTTGAAATATAGTTCGAAAAAATGTAACCTTTAAGGGTAGATTCATGTTGATCTCAGAAATAACATATTCAAATTTAAAAAATACTTACCAAAAACTAATTTGGCTAAGGTCCAGTACCTACTTTCACCTGCAAATATTCGGATTTATTCGGCGGAGCAAAATTTATTTATAGGATAAATTATATCTTTTCACTTAAGCATAGTGCTATTCGTCAGATAAATTACCCTTATCGGCCGAATAATTTATTCCTCGTTCATAGTTGCAAATAGGGATTTATTTGACAGATAAATAAAAAATAACCTACCATTTTTGTTTATATTATTATCATTTTTTTACGCTTTTTGATAGGCTTTTAATTGTTTTGTACTTTTACAGAATATTTTAAGTGGAATATATTTTTGCAGGTATGTTTAAACCGACATAAATAAAGTATTGGTATTGTATTATTATTATATAAATATTCTAAAGGACAATGTACAAAACATTGGAATTATTTGCATTTACCTAATATACAAATTGTAGTGATGAACTTTATTAATTATTTCAATGGATTTTAGAATGGATGTATTTGAGGACTTAGAACTGAGTTAAATCTGATTAACGACGTAATTTCTGATCGAGAGGATAAATTAAGGCCATTATCAACACACACAAAATGTAATATAGGTTTAAAAATTGAACAAAAAAACCAGAATAAAAAAACACAAAACAATTATAACATAACCTAAAAACAACGTTTGTCGTGAAAGAAGTGAAAAAGTATTCTATTTCTGTCTAATAAATATGCTTTCTGAGATGCCTACAATCTTTTTTTAATTCCTTTAGGTTGTAAACTCTGCGAATGGAAGTGTCTAATATTCCAATTCATTGAATTCTTATCTGTCAGATATCGTTACATGAGTACCCAACTAATTTATCATCCAGATTGCAAATTATCTTTAAATTATTTGACAAATAGCTATTTGTCAAATAAGGGAAATATAAACAAAAGTAAAAGAACCGGCCCAAGAATTACAGCACTTCAAAATGAGGCTAAAATCCTTTACGCTTGATCAATCATTAGGATAATGATCATTCGTATCGTAATTACCATATGTAAGTATAAAAACTAAAGATGATCTGGATTTGTGATCCGATAAATAGAAGTCGATTTCCTGGATTTCTTTTTTCCTTAAAAAAGGGATCGTGCTCTGATGTGAAACGATAATAAAGTTTTGATAAGGGAGAAAATAGGCTGAAACATTTCGTGTAAATACACACTGGTCACACAGGCCAGAACTTGTCCTGGCGCACTACCGTCCGCCTAGATTATTTAAATCTGAATTTTGTTTGGATTTAAAAATAAATTTCCGGCTTTTCGCGGTGAAAAATTGTTGGATCGAGATTTTTCGAAAACCATGTTGTAGGTTTTTGAATTCTCTACAAACGGTCTTTTATGAGTAAAGTGATATGGCCAGTACTTTTTAGAAAAGATAATAGTGTTTCAATTATAAATAACAATTTTTTAAGAAACAGGTTGCCCCCTCTGAGTTGAAATGCTGGCTACGCCAATGATAAAGTACTCAACTCAAACCACACATATCGGTCTTTATCATTTTATTATCTTTATTAATTTCATAACAGCAATATATTATTTAATTTTATTCTATTATTATTATAATATTTTTCTTTATGAAAACGTATACTCGTATATACCACAAACACGTTCCAAGTGCTCAAACATGCATGATAATATTGTGGGTAACCATAAATGTCTATTTCCACAATAAAGCCATGCAGCAATATTTCATTTTGTTTCCACATGTGTTTATATAACTTTAAACATAATTTATATTTGTGTTTAGCTAAAAATCATAAACAAAGCTGAAACATAACTATCACAATGGAAATTTGGATATCGGTATATCGCACGGCAATTTTTGTAAAATATTTCATGTAATTTTGTATTACTGTGGCGAATAAATAAAAAAATATATATTTTTGGGTTTTTTTATATAAGTAAACTTGAAAAATATTTTTAAAAATTCATAAAAATTATGTAAACTAATATAAGTATTTAGCGAAAACGTTTGCACAAAAAGTCTTTTATATACGCATAAATAAAAAATAAGTAATTTGAAAAAAAAATTATTTCATAATTTTAAATTGTCTTTTTTTCCGAGAAAAATATAGAAAACTTATTTATTTAAACTAGCTTCAAGGTTTTATTTAAAATTTACATAGATAAGGAACATCTATTTATGTAATATTTCTCTCATACTCAGTGTGACCAGTACAGTCTGCATCATATGGAATTGTTTTTATTAATAGTTTTATTTAAAATTTGATTTTGGTATCTATTTCTACTTCGATTGAAATAAAAACTACCCAAAAAAGTAGTCACGTGGTTCGCATTACTTGTCAATTTTTTTTCCATTTAAAAAATGGAAATTTTTAAAAATATCGAAAAAGTTATAAGAAAAAGCTTTTCTAAATGCAGTTTGTAGCCCATGTTAAAATTTTTGATCCTTATAGTAATTAAGACTTTAGTAGCGTTAAAGAAACATTTTAGTTGGAAGTCCTCAAGAACAGCTTCGATTTTGTTTTTTTTTAATAATTTTGTTTTTCCATATTATTTAAAATCAAAAACCTTTTGAAGGGGGCAAACAAATATCTAAATTGTTTAAACAATATTTAAGATATTTAAATGATTTTTTTTAATCGTTGAAACTTTTTAATTATTAATTTTCGTCATTTTTACACAAAATCTTTTTTGTGATAATTAAATTTGCTCCGAAAATAGTTTTATAATAATTTCCTGTATTTTTTATAGTTTCGAAGACATCGTGAACTTTAATTTTTGAAAGACGAAATTTTACTTAATTCCCGGTAATAATTGCTTAAAAAATTGTTTTTTATATAATAGTGACATAAAATGAATATACATAGCAAAATAAAAATATTTATATTTCTTTGGGATTTAAACAACTCTGAGAGACATATTATATATTAGATATTTAAGAAAATATGATGACATTTAAATAAATAAAATTTTATGAAGAGTCATTTATCCGTATTTTTAAAATATTTTATTACATATTAAAAATTTTCTGTCTACTGACATATACAAAGAATATGAAATTTAATTTTCATTTATATTTGCGGATCGAAATTTCATCTTCTCCAAGTGCTGGGTGGTTATCGCAGTCACTTCCACTGCAAACACTGCAAGCCGGTGAGCAATGAAGGCCACTTTTTCTGCAGCCACATGCTGAACCGCATCCTGTTTTGCAGGAGCAAAATATGATTTTTAAGACGTTTTCAGGTGCTGCTGGTTGCGTCATTTTTATTGGTTTTAAATAATCGTCTTTTTGCCAACCCCATTCTTCAGAAGAATTAGATAATTAATTTCCATTGCTGGACTTGTAGGTAGACTCTTAGCACCTGATGATAAAGAAATGTTAACACTACTAAAAAATAATGCCTTACAGCGAGTTTATTCAACAAAAACTATATTAAGTAAATATGGAAATATTAAAAAGAGCATCTTTTATTTATTCATGCTTTCACTGGATATAATACTACTTCCGCCTTTCATAATAAAGGTAAAAATAATTTTATTAAAATTTTTAATAATGTTTATAAATTACTTGCAGCACCTAAAAATGTATCGTTGACAATCAAAGTGATAAAGTACTGAAAAATGAAAGTGTAAGTTGTATACGCACAATGTATGGTGCTAAAACTGCCAAAAACTTTTATAGCACTAGCTTTAAAAAATAAAAGTGTAAATTTTTATTCACTCCTTCGACAGAGGATGCTGCAAAGCAGCATATTAAAAGAGTCTACTTATAAGTCCAGCAATGGAAAATTAGTTCTAGAATTCGTCCTGAAGAATGGTGTTGGCAAAAAGACGATTACGAGTATTTGAAATCAGTAAAAATGACGCAACCAGCAGCACCTGAAAACGTCTTAAAAATCATATTTTGCTCCTGCAAAACAGGATGCGGTTCAGCATGTGGCTGCAGAAAATGTGGCCTTCATTGCTTACCCGCTTGCAGTGTTTGCAGTGGAAGTGACTGCGATGACCACCCACCACTTGAAGAAGATGAAATGTCTGATACGCAAAATATAAATGAAAATTAAGTTTAATATTTTTTGAATATGTGAGTAAAGCAGATTTTTTTAACATTTAATAAAATATTTTAAAATTACTGATAAAATTTTATGTATTTAAATTTCATCATATTTTCTTAAATATCTCATATAAAATATATTTCTCAGAATTGTTTAAATCCCAAAGGAATCTATCAATTTTTATTTTGTTATGTATATTCATTTTATGTCACTATTATATAAAAAATATCCTATAAGCAATTATTACAGTCCGGAAATTAAGTTAAATTTCTGCTCTTAGAAATTAAAGTTCACGATATCTTCGAAACTATTTTTGTAGCACATTTAATTATCTACAAAAAAGATTTTGTGTGACGACGAAAATTAATATTTAAAAAGTTACAACGATTAAAAAAAAGTTTCATTTCAATATCATAATTATTGTTTAAACAATTTAAAGTGTTGCCCCCTTTAAAAAGTTTCTGATTTTGAATTATATGGAAAAACAAAATTACTAAAAAAAAAATCAAAATTGGAGCTGACTTCCAAATTTTGGCAGTTTTTTGTGTTTATTGTCGCTACTACTTAAAGAGTATTACTTCAAACACAAATTATCTTTTTAAAAATAGATATTTTATAAAGCTACCTTTCTAAAAAAAATTCAAAGTTGGCGTTGTTTTTTAAAATATCAAAAAAGGATATTAGAAAAAGTTTTGTAGATGAATTTTTTTGCCATTTTTGTAAATTCTCCCTCTGTTGCAAAATAAGATCAACGCAAGCTACATAAAACTTTTCAGCTTTAAGAACCTGTTCCAGACACACTTTTACCATATTTATTTTCACAAAATTAAAATTGGGCAATTAAAATTTCATCAAAATTTATTTGTTTTTGATCCCGGATTTATAAAATGTATCTTTTTAAAAAACTAATTTATGTCTAAAAGTAATACTCTTTAAAATAAGTCTTAATTATTATTAGGGTCAAAAATTTGCATTTGAATTGCATTTAGAAAAACTTTTTCGATATCTGTAGAAATAACACCAGTTTTAAAATGAAAAAATATTAAAACTTGACAGAAAATTCGAATTACGTGGCTACTATTTTGTCAAAGTCAAATAACGATTAAAAAGGCTATTAAAAAAATCAATATGATAAGGACTTTACTGTCAAATTGTATGTCTTTGTGACGCAAACATTTTTAATAATGTCGTAGTAAGTCGTCATTTTTAATAAAGAGCGTAGGTACTTCTTATAAATGATTGAATTTCTTTTTTAAATTTACAAATTTTTTTCTTAAACAGCTGAAAGCACTTTTATTGAAAGAAATTTTTGTAGTTGTAAATTATATATCGATTTCCTAAGCCATATTGAAAGAACTGTCAAACGAAAAAGTTATTGTATTCGGATTTTCGTTTTTACGCTTATCCGCATTTCATCTGTGATTAGCACATAAAATAAGTTCTTTACAAGAATTGGATTAGGCTTTTCTGAAAATATCTTTTGATGCTTTTCTTAGTGTGACTTGGATATACGTTTAATAAAAAAGTAAACGACAAAAACCATAAATTAGAATATTTTTCAACATCCTATTGGATCATCTAGTTTAAAATTTTTTAAAATTTTTAAAATTTTGTTTAAAAAACTAGGTATAATTTTTTTTAAAAAAACTATTTTAATGCGGGGAAAAAAAGGTTTTTAAATTCATCCAAACCAAAAAAAACTTTTCGAATACTTAAACCAAGTTAATTAAAATTAATAAAGGAATTGTAAACTTAAACCCTTAAAAAATAAACCTGGTGGAGGATATGTAGGTTCTCCAGGAGGTTGAAGAAAAGTTACAGTGGGTGCCATTGCGAAGCACTAAAAAGGGCTTAGGTTTACTAGGCTTGGGGAGGAGAAGCCAAAACCGGAAGTTATAGGGTGGCCAGTGTCGAGACTCTGGAGTCTAGTTAGAAGACGGCTTGGACAAGGTAATTAAAGAACGATAGGAGAAACCAAATAAATCTGGTAAGGTTGCAGTGGTGGAGGCATTTTTTCGCCATCTCCGCTAAATAATCTAATCTAATCTAATCAAAATAAAAAAAAAAAAAGGTGCTCATTAAAAACAATTTACCTTATCCTTCAAAGAAATAACGTTTAACTGATATTACAGAGCAAACAGCATAAACGTTGATTTTAGTCAACTTTTAGCAATATGAAGAATAGGTTTTAACGAGACCAAAAACCTAATATAACAAAAAATAAGATATTTGGGACTTCGGGTTTCAGAGTTTGGAAGTTAATGAGGTAAACGGCTTCCTCCATGTAAGGAATGCCCGTATGTTTGGTAACTGTTTTAGACGGCATGTTGCAAGTACTGAAGTCCTTCTCTAGTTCACGGTACCCCAAGTTCCCAATGGTAGTATAACATAGGGTTACTTTAAGAAATACAATATCGTAGGTGCTAGTGCCCCATTACCGTTGGGGTATTATAATTCCTATCAAGGAAGGTGCCACCCAAAATCAATAGTCTAAATATGATTTATTTCCATAGAAACTTTAAAAGATGTTTAAAGAATAAAATAAGGATTACTTTAGTTTACTAGGTGATTTAAAACCCATTTTTACAAATTTAAGATTTAAAATTAGGTAAATTTATTTGTTGCTCTTTTTTTAAATTCCCCCATTAGTATTTTTTAAATCTATAAACAGACTTATAATAATAAAAGGAAAATTTTTTAGGGGCGTCTTCATAAAGTCTATTACCAGATTTTGAGATATTAAATTTTTTAATAATATTTGTTTAAATAAACTATTGAACAGTAACTAAAAACAACTTTTATTATTTTTTTTAAACGCCATATTGCTGGAAAACCAAAAAAAAAGGTTTAAGAAGGCGAAAAGGGAAAATTTCAAAAAATTTTTAAATTTTAGTTATAATTATTTTCGTCTCTTTTTGAATTGACCACCTAATAAAAATAAAGTAAATTTAAAAAAAAAGGAAAAATTTAAAAATAAAATTTTTACCACCCCCAAAAAGATGAAAATTATTAAATCTTTTTATTTTTCTTTCCCCTTTGGGTTAAAATTGTTGTGCCCAAAAGTTGGCAGGAAAAAAATTGCTGAGATTTTTTATATTTTCGGGAATAATTCATTATTGAGAGGGTTACACTTCAGAAAAAGATTTTGCCGCATTAAAAAGAAAAATTTTTGGGGCATTAAAACATTAGCGAGAAACCCAAGTTTTGAGATTTTTTTTTAAAAAAATTTGGGGGTAAAAAACAAATGGAAGGGAAAAATTTTTTTAAAATCAAAATTTTTCCCAAAAAAGGGGGAAAAAAAATTGAAAAAAATAAATAAATATGTATATAGAAGAAGTTGTAAATAAAAATTAAAATGTAATGGAAAATAACAAGAATATTTTTGAAAAAAATATTTTAAAAAAAAAAATTTAAAAAATTTTTAAATTTTTTAAATTTTCATCTTTCTTTATTAAACATATTTTATATATATATATATATAAAAATATATATATATATATATATATATATATATTTTTATTTTTATATATATATATATATATATATATATATATATATATATATATATATATATATATATATATATATATATATATATATATACATATATTTTATGTGTATTTATTATTTTTTAAAAATTTTTTTTTTGGATTCCCTTCAAAAAGTGATTTCAGGAAAATAATTTTGGTTATAATTAAAAAAGGGACGTAAACCTTTTTTTTTAAAGGGAATTTTTTTTTTTGTATTTTGGGATTTTGGGATTTATTTTTTTAAAATTTTTGTAACATCGGTAAGTAATTTTAAAAAAAAAATAAAATAAAAAAAAATGTTTTAATTAATTTAAATATTAATAAAAATAAATAACTTTTAATAATTAAACAAGAAACTTATTAAGAAAAAAGTCGCTTTATTTTTTAACAAAAAGGGGGTCCTTTAGGCAAAAAATTTTTTTAAAAGCACTTTATTTTTCTTTTTTTAAATTTAATTTTTTGGGGGCGTTAGATGCAGAATTAAAAAACAAACTTTTTTTAAATTTTTAATATCGAAATTTAAAAATTTTAAAAATTATTTTAAAACTAATTTGGTATCTATTTCGATTGAATATCACGGGTAAAAAAAGGGAGGTGGTTAAAAAAACCTTTATTAATTAAAATTTCCTTAAGTTAATTATTACAAAATTTGGGGTTTAAATTACATAAATGTTGCCAAAATTAAAAATCACGTTTATTTAACATTTAAAGGTTTTTTTTTAAATTAATTAATCAATTAATAAATAATAATAATTTATCAATTTTTTTTAATACGTCAAAAAAAGATTCTTAAGTTAAAAAACTTGAATAAAAAAAATTTTTTTCATACCACCCTTTTTTTATTATTCATTAAAATAAAGCCAAAATGAGTTTTCAATAATAACTTTTAAGGGTTAGAAATTT